>PVHY01007617.1:0-66290 GCA_004024945.1 Uropsilus gracilis
CACACACCCTCGCCCTGCTCTGGCTCTGGGCCTGCCTGGTGTGTCTGTGAAACTGCTAGAACCAATAAAGAACCCACCCAGATTGGCCTGTCTGTGCACTACGATTGGTGACATGGACAGAATGGTCGCACTACATTTGGATGGCAAAATCACATGATTTAAAGGTATACGCTGGCCCCCTCAGGTGTTGCTGTCACACCACACTCACCACCTAGAACACAGTTCTCTGCATAGTTCACCGGACTCCATGCCCCCTTGAAACAAGCCTCATCATTAAGACTTTTTTCTTGAGATAGAGCACCAAAGTGGGTTTTCAAAAAATGAACGTATCCTATTTTTGCAAATGCATTTGAGTTCAAAAAATCTGGAAATCAGAGGCCTCTTACCAGTCTCTGTTCCCCAAAAGATGGTATGCCAAATACATCAGTGGACATGACTTACTGTGTGCACATTTCATTTTAACAATTGACGTTTGTTAGAAAATTATAACTGACATTTCAGATTGCACAGGCATGTTTACCTAGGGTGAGGCTAATGGGGAAAAAGAAATGAATAGGTATTTTAAAGAAAATTATTGAATAGCCACTGACTATATGGGATGGGAGTGTAGGGAAGAGTTAGAGAGATTGGCATATGGTGAAAGCTGGGGAAATATCAGCACAAGCTTATTTGCTTTGTTTTTTGTTTTTGAGGTAAAATTCACATAACAAAATTAACCATTTGAAAGTGTGTGATCTAGTGGCAAGTCATATTCACAATATTGTATAGTTATTACTTCTACCTTGTTCTAAACATTTTCATGATTCAAGAAGGAAATCCCACATGGTTAATCAGTCATTCGTTCATTTTTGAAGCCACCCATCTGTTTTCTAGCTCTGTGAATTATTCTCAAGATTTCATATGAAAGGAGTCAAAATATATAGGCTTTTGTGTGTGGCTTCTTTCAGTAGGTTGTCCAGGCTCATCTATACTGCAGCATATAGCAGTACTTTATTCCTCTTTATATATGAGTACTATTCCATCACTTAGCTGTCTACCATATTTGGTTTGTTTCTACATCAGTTGATGGAATTTGGGCTGTTTTCACCTTTTTGCTAATATAAATCATTATTTGTTCTGATATTAAACCTCTAGAAAGACAGGAACTAGGCATGCAGTCCCTCAGCTTCCATCACTTTGCTGAGACTTGAAATAATTGTGGAATAAGTGAATTTCCCGTTACACTGCTTATCAAGAAGAGATAGGACACAGGTTATAGGATGAATGTATAACCCATATAGGTGACGAATTGCCTTTAACACTATAGCACCAGTTCAGAAAGGGAGGTTATATTAGCAGTGTAGACCCATCTAAAGCTAGTCCATGTGGGTCCTGATCTGTCTCTTACTAGCTTGGGCAGGTTACTCGACACCCCGTATATACTAGTTTCCCTCTGTAAACTGGAGAATATGTGATCACCCACTTTACAGAGTTACTGTGAAGATTAAATGAGCTAGAATGTATAAGTATTTATTAACTATGCCTGTCACATGGTAAACATGACATTGTTATGATGATATGATTATCTCCTGGGACTATTTTTATTTTTCCTTTCTATATATTATCCATCAAATAATCATAGAAAGTCAGAAGTGTGCTTGAATATTTATAAATAAACTATTTGCTATTTATAAATTTTACTTTATCACAGGTTCAAAAGTACTTGTTTTGGGTTATTACTAGCCCTGGAAAGTCATTTATTTGTATTGCCTTTAGAATAATCCTGTGGCTTTGTTTGGCCCTGACTCCACTTATTCTTAGTGATTTTTCACTGTGGTTGTTTTTTTTTAGATTTTCCTGATACTATGCATCCTCCAACATGAGAGGCCTGCCTTCTTATGTCTTTGTCATATCTACTCTGATTCCTGTTAGAATTTGTGCACTTTTTAAACATGTTTTCTCTTGCTCTTAAGAGGACGCTGTTATTTTAGTCACTTTGGTTTTGCTGTCTGCTGGTTGTAAGGTTCGTTCTATATTCATATTCGAGGCGTATATAGGAAATCTGCTCCCGTTTATAAAACAGATACATTTATGCCTCACATGAATCAATGATCACATGCACCTCTGAGGGAAAGGGGAAAGAAACTTTCTTTGACTTGTTTTTCAGCTTGAACAGACTGGGATTCTAAAGGACGTATCAGTACATTTCCCTCCCTCTTTCATTTCCGCAGTCATCTGAAGTTTCTTTAACAGAAAACATTAAAATGTGCATAATTATGGGGCAAAATGTCAAGCAGTCAGTTTAATTTGCTGATGAATACATGGAATTAATGTTTCGCAACAGTCCCGGGATTTCGCATTAGGAATTAGCAGGGGGAAGGTAATGTTTTGTTGACATTTGTTAACACTGTTGATTGCTTGTTTGGCTTGTGTTCTGCCTGCAGGTGGATTTTGCCTTCACTGTATGGCAGAGCTTCCCGGAGAGGATTGTGGGGTATCCCGCACGCAGCCATTTCTGGGATAACTCTAAGGAGCGATGGGGTTACACATCCAAATGGACAAACGACTACTCCATGGTGTTGACAGGAGCTGCTATTTACCACAAGTGAGGAACTTGCACATTTCCCCACTAGGGTTTTAGATAGCACCAAGAACCAAGTTCCTGGCCACCACGTATGGGAACCTGGACCATATCTTGTTAACAATATTAACAAAAGTCATTTACATGCCTGATAAGTTTCTGGAGGTGAGCAGCATGTATCTTTGAGGCTAGTAAAACCAGTGGTCTTATTGGATTTCCAAAAGTTATGGTTGCATAACATCCTCAGTTGGTCTGAAGTGTGAAGATGTACTCAGGAAGTATTGAGTAACAGAATTAGAATAATAACTAGAGTTAATACTTAATTGAGTGCCCCGGACACTGTTCTAAGTGCTTCAGATACACCATTGAGGAGAAAGGGAAAAAATGCCCTTGTAGATCTTACATTCTATCAAAGGGAGACACAGTATAGGAAATAATTCTCTAATAATTGTAGGAAAAATACAGTTAATGCAGTTAAACTAGGCTTTTTTTTTTTCCTTCCACCAGTCATTCTCTCCAGCTAGCCCCTGTGGCTTTGCTTTCCTTCCAGCTTGCATTATCCACACATGTTGGTGCAAAAAGCATTTGGGAGCACAAGCATGGGGCATGGTCACCAGTAATTATGGGTACCAGGGCCAAGAAACTGGATAGCAAGGAGCCTGTGCATATGCAAATGTGGGCACCTGGGACACAGAAAGTGGGTTTTGGGTTTGGAGCCCTCAGGCATCCAAAGTGGCATCACTCTGAGATTAAGGGGCTCCTTGCCTTCTGGTCTGTCCCCAGATTCAGCATTAAAGGCCCGTGGAATCTATCCAGAGCTCCAAAAATCTTCTCCTCCTCTACCCAGATCAACAGTGAACAACCTACCTGGGATGGTTGCACAGCGATATGTTAAATAAGCTATGTAGCACAGAGTCAAAGTGTAAAAGAGAGGAAGGAAGGAGAGGGGAGGAGGGGAAGAGATATCCAGGTGATCCTCATTTAGATCCTGCGAGCTATGAAGAGATGCTTGAAAGAGAGAGAGGTAGCCGAGAGAATATCTGTGGGGAAAGCATTGTGGCATGGAGAATAGCTGGACTAGATGCCCTGAAGCGGATGCTGCAAGTATAGCAAGACGACCCGTAGGCTTAGAGGTAGAATGTGTAAGACTCAGCCTTGTTCTCAATATCCCAGCCCTTGAGAGATCATCATTCCCCTCTTCTTGCCACCTCCTCACAATGAATTTGATTCATTCAAATGACTTTCCATCTAAATCATTTCCTATCCACCCCTCCATAGAAATAATAGTAAGGTAAGAAGTAATGCAAATTAATTGTGGGTTCATCATAATGATTGACAGGTGATTAATCAGGGTCTTGCTCTAACAATATTGAAACCTATGGCTCAGAGATCACAACAATGAAACAGTTTAATGTTAGACTCAGAGTCACCGGTTAGTATTGAGTTAGTTCTGATAAAGTCAATAGTAAAAGGTAAAGCAGCTGGTAGTCATGTGTAGTCATGTGGAAGGAGCCCCTTTTGCCATCTCAACATTAAGGTTCCCTTCTAGCCAACCAGCTTTCACTAAAGTTAAGCATCTACATGTGCTTCTATATCTTGTTTCCTGATGTTAGAAAGGAAATTTTAATACTTCCTCTATCATAGGTTCCTCTGAGGACTAAGTGAGACATTCCTTGCAAAACACTTTAGAACATATCGGTCAGGCATATATAGCAAGAATTGTATAAGTGGTAGCTATTACCATCATTATCATTACCCATGATATGTTTAGAGAGTCAAAGAATATTTGTTTTCTATCAGAAGACCACCTAGCCTCAGAAAATGATGGTCTGTGAAACTTATCTCTGGTTTTCCCAGATATTATCACTACCTGTACACTCATTACCTGCCAGCCAGCCTAAAGAACATGGTGGACCAACTGGCTAACTGTGAGGACATTCTCATGAATTTCCTGGTGTCAGCTGTGACAAAATTGCCTCCAATCAAAGTGACCCAAAAGAAGCAGTATAAGGAGACAATGATGGGACAGGTAAGAGAAGAACTCCCCTGCCTTGCTTTGCAAACATAGCTTAGCTGCAAGTAATTAGAACTCGCTGTTCCTCAAGAAGTATAATGAGATGATGATCAGAAAACACAAAAACTCTGAGGCAGTGAATGGTGGGTACATGGATAATTGGGAAGGTGGAAATCAAGGGTATCTTTATGTCAAGAATATAAAAGCTCTCATATGACCTAGAAAGTAGCATGAGAAAAATATCTTCTCCAAAGTAAAAGATCTACAAATTTATTTTAAAACTTTAAGCTTATCATAGGTACTTAATGAGGAGCTAATAATAGTTTGACATCATTTTCTGGTGCTTGCACCTGAGTTGGGTGGGCATCACGGTGTCAGATCAGGTGTCACAAGACTTGATTTTCATCTAGACTCAGCATTTATCGGTTGGCTGAGCAAGTCAAATACCTTCTGGAACTCATTGACTCATCTTTAAAATGGAAATGGTAAAATCTGCCTCATAAGGTTGAGATAGCATGTGTGAATGCCTTTGTAAAAGTAAGATATTCTATTGAGTCATAAAAGTTTAGTACTAAAGGTACTTGCCAGAAAAGATAATCCAACTTTCTTTTTTTGCAAGTAAGAAAACTAGAACCCAGAGACTAAGCATATTGTTGTAAGCCACCCACTTTTAGAAACAGTACAGGGAGTTTGAGTTCCAGGCTCTTTTCCACTGCTGATTTGACACCCCAGGGTCCTGTATTTGGACTGCCTGGAAAAACTGAAGCTTGTTCATCTTTATTCGTTTTGGACAAAATCCAGTTCTATATGGAAGATACCAAAAAACCTTAAGTAAGACCTTCTAGATCTACCCAACTTAAGTCAGGGAAAATCCAACAAGGCTTGATTCAATCTTTCAGGACATTCTTTAACTTGGTTATATTAGTTCAGCAATTCAGCTTTTCCTGTGTCTTGTCTACTGGTTATTGAAAAATTGTATATAAATCTAACTTTTATACAGGAAAATTTAGCCAGGCCTCATGTTAACATAACCATGGTCTTTTATTCACTAAATTTAATAAAGGTAAAAAATTGATTGGATTTTTAGTTCATAAAATTTCATCATCCAACATTTACTGAACATGTAGGTTATCAGGCACATTCTAGACACTGGTTATGACAAAGCCGTTATCCTGGGTGAGCAAAGAAGCAAATTTCCCTTTATACCAAAAGGACAGGCAAGAGAACTTGTAAGAACTGTTCATTGTAAGCAGAGACTATCCAAATTCAAGTAAGATGTATTGAGGGACTACCAAGTACTCACATGTTCATTCCATATCTTGTATCATTTAAAGACATGTTTCTTTAATCAATTATTTGCTCAGAGAGTTCTAGGAATTCCCTAGGATGGAATTCTAATAGCATGTTTCTTAGGATTTGATTTTATGCCTTTTTCATAGATTTGCTTAATTTTACCAAATCAATATTTCTAGTAATTTTATACATCTTTTGTGACAAATGTGAATGTATAGCCTTAAAGCTAACTACAAGTATCTAACTGGATATGTACTATATTTCTTTCTCTCATTCACATGAGTTTATTGAATGTCTAACTGGAGGAGTAAATGGATATGAAGCTCTAAGATTCTGCTTTAGTTACATGGGAAAAGGTATCTTCCTTAATCTGTTGGTTGAGCCAGGTCTTTAGGTATAAAAGGTAGTTGAGTGATTTAACTGGACAATTTATTTTCTGATAAGAGAATAAAACTGAGCTTATGGTCTTGACACTATTTCCACTTGCACTTATGAGCACTTGGTTGGCCCTTTGGAAGTGAAGATGGCCAGTGAGAAATGGCCTGCAAACCCACAACTTAGAAATAAGAGGAGACACTTGGGACTCTCCTGACAGGAAAATGACGTCTCACTTTAATTTGATATTTACTCTGGTATGCCAAGCAAAGATCTACTAGTGTCAATGGTAAAGAATAGAACCTCAGTTCTGCCCCTTTGTAACCTTGAACAAATACTTTTAACTTCCCTGCACCTACTTCTTCATCTGTAGGATGAGGATGCCATTACCCAGATAGATAACTTCAACAGGTTGTTGCACATCACTAATAAGCTTCATGAAAATATTTACAAATACTAAAGGTCCCCCCCTCCCCGGCTGTTTAAAAATAGAACCTATTGGTATCATTTGGTAGGTAATTTTTGGGGATCTAAGAATGCTCAACAAATTTCCCCTATCAATTAGTGGTAATAACATTCCCAGGCCCAAAACATATGAAATCATAGCAATTAGGAATTTTATACTATCAGATTGTGGGAAAAGTATGTGTTCTAGTTTCTTTTCTGCTGCTTACAAGTAACTTGGATTTGTATTTATCTTCAGTGGTTATTTTCAAGCATGTGGATACTTGAGGTTTTAAAGTGAGTCTGAGTGAATCTGACTATACCTTCCTATGAAAATATTCTCTAACAATGCATAAGAATACAAGGACATCAAATACACAAAACCACACACACACACAAACACACACACACACACACACACACACTCCCCTTATTAAACAGTAACCTAAATGAATTTGTATGGTTTGACCCCAAATCAGGCAGCTCACCTTTCACTTATTTCTTTAAAAAACAAAACAAAACTCTAAATTATGCTTACTTGGTCTATTTAAACTTAGCATTCAGATTATTTAAGCCTTTCTTTTAAAATCAGTGTCAGTCTTCTTATATGATCCAAAAATATTTAACCAACCCTCGGGGCAAAGAGCTAATGAGATGGTTGCTGTGTTTCTACTTATCATTTCTATTCTGGGTTAGCAATGGCTCTTTATAACATTGATTGTCCTTGTTAATATATAAAGTATATAAAGAGCTTAATAAAAGTCAACAACAAAACCCCAAACAACCCATTAAAAGTGGGCAGAGGCTATGAATAGCCACTTATCTAAAGAAGATGCACAGATGGCCAACAAGCACATGAGAAGATGTTCAGCATCACTTCTTTATTAGAGAAATGCAAATTGAGCAACAGTGACATAGTTTCTCATACTTATGAGAATGACTGTTATACAAAAGACAAGAAACAGCAAGTGTTGGAGAAGATTTAGAGAGGTGGAACCTTCATACATTGTTGGTGGCAGATAAATTGGCATAACCATTGTGGAGATACCTCAAAAAATCAAAACTTAACATCCGAATACAGGTATCCCTTTGTACCCACACTGAAGTCTCCTTTGGGTAAATTCCCAAGAGAGCAATTGCTGGGTCATATGGTAGTTCCATTTTCATCAATTTCAGGGCCCTCCCTACAGCTTTCCATAGAGGTTGGACCAGTTTACATTCCCACCAGCAGTGGACTTAGAAGAATTCATATTAGCAGAAACAAGCCAAAAAGAAAAAAAAAAAAAACAGAAACCAAATGGTTTCACTACTACATGGGAAAGATAAACAAAAATCCATGAAGAAAAGTCAAAACAAGCCAACAACCAAATTGAAGTACACAACTTGGGGGGGGGCAGGGCAGGAACAGTCAGGGAAGAGGGGTGAACCCCAGAAATCACAGATATATAAAATTTATATATAAATTATTTTTTAAAAATAAAAAATAAACTACCCGGGGGGGGGGGGAAGAAGTCAGTACTTATAAAAGTATCCCAATAATTAAAATACTCAATATATACCAGCTATTATCCCCCCCCAAAAAGTCAAAAATTAAAACCCTGTACTGAATGAATTAAGATTTAATGAAAGAATGTAGAAACATTAATAAGATTCATGCACACCTACATCTTATTTCAGTTTTATAGTAGCCAAGAGTTGTAAACAACCTAAATTTCCATCAAGAAATAACTGGATAGAGAAGATGTATATATGTCTATACACACATTATGGACACTACTAACTGTGGGGAAACAAAGAATGAAATTCTATTTGCAACAACATGAGTAAGCCTACAGGGTATGATGCTTAGTGAATTAAGTCAGATGGGGAAAGATAAACACCATGTGATTTCACTCATATCTGATGCATAAACAAACAAAACATTGAACTAAATAAAACAAATTAATGGTTTACCAGAAAGGAGGGTGGGGCAGGGAACTAAGGCAAGAGTTCACTTGTACAATGAAGGATAAAATTGGACTTAATTCAGTAGTGAAGTTTATATAGTTTACACAAATGTTAATTTATAACGATGCATAATTGAAATGCAATGTCAATTAAATTTGAAAAAAATGTAAAAATGTTTGGACAGTTTGGTGAAGTAGGAAATGCAACAAATCTTGAATTAAGAGTGGAATTCTGAGATTTGGATAGTCAGTCCTTTGGGCACTGTCAGCACTAAGCCTACTCTTACTCAACTTCATGGAGTGATTTAAATGCAGAAGTCTTCATAAGAGAAAGTGGATTCTTGGATGCTGTATGTTTAACACTGACCTTGAAATGTAAAGTGTTTTGTTTTTCTTCAACAACTGCTATAACTTATTTTTTAAAGATTTGGTGATACATTTATATACAGGCAGAGAGATAGTAGAAGGGAGAAAGAGTAACATCTGAAAGTTGATTCTTGATATCCTCAAGTCAACCAAGTAAACAAAGAGGTTTTAGAAAATGATCTCTGAAACCATAAACCCTTCTTGAGTCGCAGTATTTAATCCCAAGTGCAAAGAGAAGTTTTATATTTATTGGCCCTAGGCCTTGAAGTTCAACTGTCAGTCATTCATTGGCAGAATGGTCATCATAGGGATGGTGGGCGAGTTTCTGGCCTTGAGAAAGCTAACTGGTTGGGCTGAAGACCAGAGCTAGTACTTGCGTTGTTACCAGGCACATGGATGGGTGGCTCTCTGTCCTCACTAGACCTCAAGCTCTGCCAGGCGCTCAGGAGCCTGACTTGGTTCTCTGCCACTCGTGCTGCTCTCATTTGTCTTCCGTGTTTCTCTCCTTTTCCCCAGACATCTCGGGCTTCCCGCTGGGCCGACCCTGACCACTTTGCCCAGCGACAGAGCTGCATGAACACGTTTGCCAGCTGGTTTGGCTACATGCCGCTGATCCACTCTCAGATGAGGCTGGACCCCGTCCTCTTTAAAGACCAGGTCTCTATTCTGAGGAAGAAATACCGAGACATTGAGCGACTTTGAGGAATCGGCCACGTGGGGGAGGGGAAGTGAGAAGGGACGGGGGTCAAGCTGCTCTCTCTTCCCAGTGCAGATCCGCTCAGCAGTGGAGCCAGATTGTGCCAAGTATCCAAATAAACTTAGACCAACAGAATGACAGGAAGCAAAAGGCCAATGCGAACTCACCTCCTGGCTTCTGGAACTGCACGGGACTGCTCCAAACTCACCTCACTGGCTTCTATGTCCCAAGAGTAGGTTGTGTACAGTTTAATTATGGAACATTAAATAATTATTTTTGAAATGATTGCTATGCAGGTTTAAACTTTTTTAATGATCAAAACTATTAAAAACCAGAGTTCTTTCTTTAATCAAAATTGTGTTGGTTGTGAATATTTCAAAGCTGCTACTTCTTTCCCACAAACATGGCTGTCATTGGTCATGCAGGGCTTCCTGCGGTTACAGAAACTCAGACTTTGAGAAACACAGCGACACTCTATCAGTGTCAAGACATCACCGAGCAAAAGTTAAAGCAAATTCATTACTTACCTTGGCCAGTGCAAATTGTTTTCCACTTTGAATTTGCAGATCTACTTGAACTTTTAGCTGTAAAATGTCCCTGCATGACAGGAAGTATTATGACTTCCAGATAGGCAGTTCAACTGAAAACTTTATATTCGAGATATATAATGGGATCATCTTTTTCATGGGGGGGGGTGGGGATGGGAATTAGAACCTAGAAAATGCTAGTATAATTGAGAGATGTTCAGTTTGCACAGAGAACCATCCAAACAATCCACCAGCATAAAGAGATGGAAATTGACCCACAACAACCAATGCCTTTCAGGGGGTGTGGACTGGATGACAGGTTCAGCCACTGACATGCATTGACTGGGGCTTAAGAAAACTTTGGCTTAACGACAAAGGAAGGATGAATGGACAGGGGGAACAGATTATTTACAGGATAAACTCTTATGTTTGTGTAGACCAAATTTCAGAAGCTTCTCAAATGCGAAGTAATATATCAATAGTCATCACTGAACAGGAGGCTAGCTGAGAAACAATAGAGGGCCAACCTCATCATTTGATACCGTTTTGAGTCAAATATTAATCTTTAGCAAAAATCTAGCAAACAAAAATGTCAATACTCTTGTTTCATTTTAGTTAACTCTGTGGAGTTTAGTTGTAGTTTTGTTAAAAGGAAACATCTCTATCCCTGCAAATGCTGCTTTGAAAGCCTGATAATTATAAAATGCAAGTACAAACATATATATATATGTATATATATATATATATATACATATATATATATCTTTTACCTCCATCATATAAGATGGAGCTACATAAGATGATATTAAGTGTTCTCTTCTACTTGGAAGAGGCTAAAAGGCATTATTGGAGCCTACCACCTGTTATGATGAATAAACAAGTACTTTAGTTTTTTGCTCCCCCCCCTTCCAAACTCTTATATCTCATAAATTTATTTTTGATGTTGTCTTAGGAAAAAATTCCATCACAGAGTCTGTCCAAATAACTTCAAGTGCCTGGCTTAAGTCAGTAGCAACTGTAAATCCCATGGACTCTAACTCATCCTGCTTTGTGGACATCTGAAAGAGAATGAGGAATTAGCAATATAGAACCAGGAGGGAGATTGAAACTAGGTATTTACAGAGGTCCAGGGAGGTGACTCAGTGGTGACAGTGGGGACTAACGCCCATCTGTCCTGAGACTGTTCTCTGTAGTGTACAGGCAATAAAGTCCAAGAAGGACTTCTCTCTGCAGCCTTGAAACAGCTCCTAAATCTCTCTACCCAGCCTTGACCCACTCTTAAACAGGGAACCTCTTCTGTGCAATGGATGTAATGACCTCTGCTGTATTTGTTGAAAAGTTACTCCTGCTACTTGCACTTGTTTCTTCTCTGGAACACCCAGTCTAAAGGTTTCAGACCATGTAAACTGTAGCTCTTGGTGACTTACAGGGTTTGCAATTAATCCTTATTCATTTGACCTTTGCTAGTCTGTATTTACATTAATTTTTCAGCACTGCCAGAATATTCGTGTATCATTCTCCTTTGCAAAGATGCCCCCATACCAAGATGCAATGGAAGCTGTCACTGTGGTTTGCATGGCAGTCCCCCTCCTTGTGCCAGCCAATGTGGCAGTGGGCATGGGGGTGCTTTGCCAGACATGCCTTTCCCACAGCTCCTGGTTCAGATTCCCCACAAACAGTGTATGTCCCATGAAACAAAAACTAAGGTGGTAATTATGCATAAGAAGAGGATCTGACACACTGCAGCCACTTTAAATCTCCATGGTTTATGTCATTCTCTGAGCAAAGTCTCTCAGGGATGCTAGCGAGCAGCTTCTATTCCCATTTGGAATAGACAACTGGGAGTTGAACAATGCTGAGCCCATCAATGAGGCCCATTTTAAAGTCAGTTTAAGAAAGAGTCATGATTCTTTGCAGCAAGTTGACACACCATAGCCATCTCTGTAGGACATCAGCAGTTTATCTCTCAGCAAACTGAATGAGAACCAAGGGTCCCTAAGCAGGCCAGCGTGGATTGGTAAGAAGCCAAGGCCAGAGGAGGCTGTGCCAGCTACATAATGAACTGCATGCTGAAAACTCACAGAGGCCCTGGCCCCTTGTGATTTCCACACATCCTTTTCCAGCTCCACATTAGGACACATGCTCTTAAAAATAAAAAATTTTAAGCTGGCTTATGTATTTACAGGAAAAGCTTTATAAATAACAAATCAAGCTATATATATATATATATATATATATATATATATATATATATATATATATATATTAAACATGGCATCTTTGTTGAACACAACAAAATGACCCAAACCTGAGGCTATAGAGAAAGATCCATGAAATAATCATAGGGATCATATCACAAAAGATCACCTAGCTAAGAGCTGGGAGGATGGGACGGCTCCCTGGACACATCTGTACACTTTCCAATAAGATGCTTCTGGAGAAAGTGGAATCTCACATTTCTGGGACCTTGTGTGCATTCGATTCATTTCTTATTATAAATGGTGCTCAAAGAAGGATCAATCTCGGTTGCTTCCTTCAGTTTTCCTTTTTGGAGTCATTTTTGGGTTTTATTTCCAGTAGGCTATGTTAGCCTTTATTTGAGTGGTTCTGGATACCTGGTCACTTAATGGAATATTATGCCAGTGGCCTTTCATAAAGGTTGCTGACCTTTAATCAGGGGTGAGACAGATGAATGTGAATAGACCTATATACTGTTTCAAAAAAAAAAAAATACAACAGCTCTTGATTTAGGAAGTGATGAAATTTTAATCTAGTTTTTTTGAAGGATGGGAGCCAAGCGACAAAGAACATCTCACCAGGTTAGAATCTGAGCAACACTACCTTCATAACCTGAATTATGGATACACAGGTCCAGGCAAACTTCCCAGACCTGAATGTGTCTTATGTTTCCTCAGGTCTCTGAGAGCTCCAGTTTTTAAAAGTACCAGTCATTGTCATAAACTCTCAAGTAAAAACATTTGAAGTTCCTGCTTTCTCATAGTTAATGTAGTCAACATACAGCAGGTACATCAGGTCATTTGTTTGCTGAATCCATTCACCTAGTTTCCATCTGCAGTCACTATGAGCAAGAACATTTCAGATGCCTTTGTCATGCTTGGCCAGATTTAACCAAGAAAGTTCTTTCACTACCGAAAGAACTTTTTTTCATTTCTCAGGCTGGCTTGATGGAGACAAAGTTGTTTTTGAGTTCTTAGTAAAAAATTCTTAAATATTCAACTGTGCTAAACTTGTCTCCCTCAGTCTTAAAACTTTAGCATGTAGAGAGTAGATGATTTGTTGACTCCAACTTTGAAGAAGTGGGTTCAAGCAGTGTAAGAACTCAGTCTCTCCCACCAACCCAGTGACACTGTCCAGAAGCTACTGATTACATCATCTTGATCATGAACATGACTCCTGGAAACTCTTCTTTCGTTCCTTTCCAAAAGTTAAAATGATTTCCACAATTTATGCTTAGTAGGGATATCTGTAGTTGTCATGTATTTAGAGTGCCAATAGGTTTCAGATCAGGAGGCTCCATGAGCTAACCAAATTGGGGATCTAGCCCAGTTAAATCTGTATCGTTGGGAACAGACATGTGTGAGAAAACTGAGTCTCAAGTAAGCATGGTCTCACCCTTGCTTAAAATTAAGTCAAGGTAGCCTTTCCATTACTTGACTTTGTAGTGATTTGCCTTCTCAGCCTCAAATGCTGTTTGGTTTCTGCAATAGCACTCTGTTCTTCTACAAGATCACATCCTTTTCCTTTTGGTTGTCATTATTACTAAAACTAGGGCCATGCAAATGACCTGGTTTCCATGTAATGAACCGTGTATATTTATCTTGAGAGAAAAATATGTATAGACTATGTTGAGGAGTGGAAAGTCAGCAGAGACTGGAACTACTCTAGGTGGGAAATTGTAAAGCAGAAGAAAGTAGACCTTATTTTGTATACGATGTACATTCGGGACAGTTTTCTAATCTGTTGCTAATGTTTTTGTAGTATCGCCACAGGTCTTTTCTGAAGTGTTTTCCCCATTTGTTATAGACTATTCATGACTTAGTGCAATGAAACCCCGGATCGTGCGTGAGAGAGAGCCTGTGAGAAAACACAAAGCCATAGATCTTGATTTACTCCACTGACCTGTGTAACTTTATGTCTGGGTTTTGCCATCCAAGATAGATTGTTTTATAGAGAGTGTCACCAAAGACTTTTTCCTTCCAATTTATAGAAGAAAAAAAATTATTAATAAATGACATGACTTTTCATCTGCGTGGTTTTCCTTCCATCTTTTCTATTGACTACAGAAATCTGTCACTTCCTAAGGAGGTTCGGGACACAGAGCTGGCCTGGAAGTTCTGGGGGAGACATCCTAGACATGAGGATGTGCAGGATGTGAGGAGGTGGGTGAAGACATGATTCTCCCTCCCTGGCCATTGTCCAGCGCCCAGCCTCATGGGGAAGGTGACGCTGCTGGCTACAACCACCTTCCAGGCAATGCAGCTGGTGCTGTTGGCAGTGGGCCAGGGCGAATGGTGCTTTGCCCAGTTCACAGCATTCCTCCACACGGATGCTGGGACAATGTGGCCGGGCCAGGCCCCAGAGCATCTGGAGCCTAACAGCTGTGGCCATTACCCCCCTTTGGTTTCAACTACTGCACAGAGCTCATGCATTACTGGCTGGCGAAGCATTTATTAGACTGGCATTTCTCAAAAGAATTTATAAATGGTCCCAGGTGTGAATGTAGTGCCATGCTTCAAGACCACAGCAGGAAGGGCTTACGACTGTACTAGACCTCTTATACCTCTTTCCTCCTTCCTCTCCCAGTGGCATCGCCTTCCTGCGGCATTTTTAAGGAATGACCATCAGTCACCAATTTCACAGATGTGCAGGGGAGCAAATGCCAATGGCTTTGGGGGTGCTAGTTTATGACCTCCACCAAATAGAATAGTCCCTATTTCATCTTCTCCATCTTTGAAGTGGGGACTTAAAAATATGTCTTTATAAAGATTTTCTGGATAACCACTACATTGAATGTCATGCTAAGTGCATTCAAAGGAATAAATATGGGGGGGGGGGATAAGGCTTGGGAAGGGGGGAGGAGGGGATCTGTTCTCATACAAGAGAGAGAATGCCAGGCAAGGTTGGGCATGGCATGTCTCAGGCAAATCATCTGGGGGAAGGTCCAAAAGGAATTTGCCAAATTCCAGCCTCCAACCTGAAGCATAGCTGGGACAGCGGTGCACCACAGCGACGGGTGACAGGGCCATTTCTAAGTGTTAAGATAAATGACAAGGCTCGGGAGAAGCAACGTTTCCTTTCCGCCCCACCCTCCCTCAGACGCCTATGATGGCGACTGTGCAAAAATACGTTGAGCGACTGCACTTCCTAGCGGACAGATGGTGCTGCTTTGTGTTCGGAGCATTTCCACCAAGTCTACTCAGGCCAAGAGGAAAGAAGCTCTGCGGGGACACCTGACTCATTCCGTAACGGTCTCCCGCCATGTCTGGGACCTCCACGTATGTGGGGAGAGAATTCCACTATGGCGCCTACTCTTTGAGGCTCAGCTGTGCTGTGCAGATAGCGAAGGCACTCACCCACGACAGCAAATTGAGCTTCTTTTGGGCTTTGAACCTCACTCAGGTAAACGACTCACAGTCTTTTAGAACTTACTGCCTCGGAGTCCGAACCCTGCTTCTGTCTCTTTATAGTTCAGTGACCTTAGAGAAATGACGTGTTCTCTGTGCCTGCATCTCTGACCTCTACTAGCCTAGTCTATACCTCACACTGTCTTCATGAAGTGCAGATGAGTTAATAGTTTCTTCCAAAGCCCCCGGTGTAGATTAAAAAGTAGAAGTTTGTGACTCTTGCCTATTATTAGTAGCTAATGTTCTATAAAAACGGTTTATGAATCTTTCCCTTAACCTGTTGAAGAAGAATGCTCTTAATTTAATGTTTAAGATACTAATGCAAACCCAAATTAAGCTAGTTTAATTAGTTTCGAGTATCAGTGGCATCCCCTGTCTTCAATAGAGTCATACTGTAATGTCTATCAACATGCAATCACCCTAACATCTTTCAATGGCTGAACCACCAGCAGAAATTACACTATGTTGCTTTTTTATTTTCTGACTGAACTTCTTTAAGGAATGGTCTGTTTTTCATTTTCATTTAATAGAATATAGTTGAGATAACTCAGAATGAAAATGAAGCGTGGGTGCCAGTTATCATTGTTTCTTTTCTGGTGGCTTCAATTATATTATGAAAGAAAACATGCGCTTGCCAATATGTAAATTATTTGCCAAGTTGGATTTCTTTCCAAATTGAACTGCAAATAACCTGATTTCCTTGGTTAATTCTACTTGTAAAACAAGGCTAGAATGTGTCTTTAGTCAGAGAAAGTCAGATCATCCCCTCTTGGAGTAGAAAAAAAAAAGATAAGCTATGAGGAAGGAAACTTGGAGTCTATTTTTACTGTTCCCCAAAGATCCATATATACATGTTATTGTATAATACGCTTTTAAAAACTTATATAGTGAACATATTTGCATGTCATTAAATCATCTTGAACAAACTTTAATGAATGCATAGTACTCCATTGGATGACTGTGACATTTTTTACTTTATCCAATTCTGTTGGATATTTTGGTATGTTTTAACATCTTAGAATTATGCAGTAAGTATTTTAATCATCATTTGGTCAATATGATGCATCATTTGGTCAATGCATGCAAATATTTCTAAAGATAAAGCTTTTTCCACATCTAGGACCTTTATCTTAGTATGAATCATAGACATGAAATTCGCAGATCAGATGCTATAAACATTTAAAAGACTTTTGCTGTCTATTCACATGATGTTTTAATATAATGTCTCCTGAAGGAATATTTTTTAATTGGTGAAGTCTAATTGTTTTACATCTTCATTAATGTTTTGACAGGATAGGACTTCTCCCCTATTAAATGGCCACCATAGCACTCCCACCGTAGAGCACCCGTATTCCTCTGCCTTAGTCCATTGTGCGCTCCCTGCCTCACCTTGTTCCCACACTCTCTTCCTCTCTCTTCCCTGGGTGTCTCAGATATGTGGTCATTTTTGAGGACTGGTTTTATATTTTGTCATTATTTGACCCTTCGTTTGGTTCCTGTATATTCCACATGTAAAGGATACCATCTGGTGTTTATGTTCCTCCTTCTCACTTATTTCATGTAGCATAATCCCTTCCAGCCCCATCCACGCTACAACAAATGCCATGAGTTTATATTTTTTGATTGCTGAATAGTGTTCTATTGTGTATCTATATCACATCTGGTATGTATCATCTCTCTCTCTATAAATATATATATATGTAAATATTTAGGTTGTTTCCACATCTTGGCTATTGCAAATAGTGCTGCAATAAACATAGGGGTACAAGTGTCCTTTTGAATTAGTATTTTTGTGTTCTTTGGGTAGATACCTAGGAGAAAATTGCTAAATTGTATGGCAGATCTGTTTTCAGTCTTTTGAGGACCCTCTATAGTGTCTGTACCAGTCTATGTTCCCATCGGCAGCATAAAAGATTTACTTTTTCTCCACATCCTCACCAGCACTTGCTATTTCTTTTTATTTTTGCTTGTTTGTTTGTCTGTTTATATGGGTCTTGTCACAGATGTGAGGTAGCATTTGATTTGCATTTCCCTGGTGATAGGTGGTGATAAACATTTTTACATCTACCTGTTGGCTAGGTGTGTATCTCTTAATATAAGTATTGATTGGGTTGTTTTCTTTTCTGCTGAATTGTATAGCTCCTTGTAGATCTTAACTATCAGTCCCTTGTCACATATATAGTATACAAAAACTTCCTCCCAACCATGGCATCTCTTTATTTTGGTTACTGTCTCTTTCCTGAAAGAAAATTTAAAATTACCAAGTTATAAGTTCTTTTGAAAATATCAATGACTGCAGTGTGATAGCCAAAATGTTAGCAATTACTGTCAAAATCAAACAAACAAACAAAATTTTGTCCATGGAGGCAAATTTTTAGAAAGGGTCATCCTTGGGTTAAAAAAAATTAAAAATTATTACCCCAGAGGAACTAAATTACTTGTAATAGCCCTCTTCTTGGATGTTGGAAAATTTTTCTAGATGACATGTCCCCTTATGTCTTATCCATAGGTTGAAATAAAGACCAAAAATGAATTTCCCCACTTAAATATCTTTTGGAAATATCCCCTATCAATTAAGTATTTTAAATATTACCCTGCTGGTAATATTTAAGACTTATGCCTTTTCTATACCAACAGCAGCCTGAGTTTTCTTAAGACCTGCCCTTCTTTCTTCTTAGTTCCTATGATTTGTATGAGGCTGACCCCAAACCTCACCACAACTCCAGGAGAGTATGTAACCTGTTAGGTCACAATACCCTGATCTTAGATCATCTATTGACACTTTTAAGATAGAGTTTTCTCCTTTCTTCATGAATTATTTTTATAATGCAATAGCAATGTTTACAACAATAACAGTCAGGCTAGAAGTATAAAGTAAGCATTTGCCATGTCATAGCAGAGAATGTATTGAAGAGCTTTTTTATTCCTTTTGGATTAGTGCGTGTGTTTTGTTGTTGTTGTTGTTGTTGTTTTTTAAGAGCTTTTAAGTAAAATCTAAAGAAGTCAGTAGGAATTTAACAGGAACAGGAAAGACACTGCTTACAAAGGGATGTGAATTCAAATGGTTCCTATTAGTCGTAGCTAACAGGGTTGAAAGAGGGCCTAGTGTTGTATTAAAGATGTCACCTAACGCAGAGATTTGGTTGGTTGAGTTTGACATGGCTCAGGATGACTATTTGGCTAATGGCACATACTTCCAGCAAAAAGTTAAGCAAGTAGATAGGTAAATAAGTAATGCTGGTTCCTTTGAATTCTATTTTCTTACCTCCTAATGCAAATGTTTCAGTGTGAAGTTCTAGAATTGTTGGTCATGTATGTTGTGAATTTGCACTAACCAGAGAAAGAGTGTAGAGGGATGCAGAAAACATCTTCTTTTCAAAATCTTCAGGAAAGATCTGTCTCTGAAGAATTTTGCAATGGAAAAATTGACTTCCATTTCTGGTTAGGATGTAGAAAGTTGCAGGAGATCATCAATCTCATCCTCACATTAGATACAAGCCCAATAAATTACAGCATCATGGTAATTTAAAGTCTGGCAGACAGCTCAAAATGCAAAAAAAGTGGAAATGAACTACATCTTAAAAAAAATAGTCTATTCCTAGGCGAAGGGTGTCCCATGCCTGCTTTCATTCTATCCATGTGACAGTGTTACCCCATCTGAGAGGAAGGTAAGTGGTAACCAGGTAAACTGCAAATTTTTAGTAGGCATGTATGAATTGGCTACTAAATCCCTAAATTCCTAGTATGAGGGATTCAGATTCTCAGATGACTTTACATCTTAATCCACATCCATCTTCCTATTCTTTCCTGCCTGACCTTCATATTATGTGTGTAACAGGATTCTGAAAACTATATTCAGGTCATGAGGGCTGATACTGTTATAATGGATCTTCAATAGGCAGAAGGCAGTTTTGAAAATAGTTAAAATAAGACATAAAGATTTTTTTTTTTTTTGAGACTAGGTCTTGCTAATTTTGCCCATGGAACTGCAGGCGCTCATTGCCTGGGGTACCACAGACTCAAGCAATCCCCAGCCTCAGCTTCCCAGGTAGCTGGGATTACAGGCACGCACTACCATGCCCAGCTGTTTTTTTTTTTTTTTTTGGAAGGGGGGAACTAGGTCTCACTACGGGCCCCAGGCGGGACTCAAACCACGATCCCTAGCTCCGGCCGCTTCATAGGCTGAAGCTTACAAGCATGAGCCACCGTGCCCAGCCTAGACATAAAGATTTAATCCTGGCTAAGGGAACCTCAAATAGTAGCCAAGGAGAAGACAAAACAACATCTTCATAGAAATAGGTTTGTGACCATTGTGAGACATTTGGAACCTCAAGATGTAGGTTTATGCTACCATATAATGCTGAAGTGGTTGTTTTTCAACTTTCAGGGGTCTTAGACTCCTTTGATATTTAATTAAAGCTGCGGTCTCTGGTCTAGAAATATACATGTTACAGGAACAGAATATCTATGGCACTATAAAGAGTTCATAGACTTCCTGAAAATGACTCATGGGTGCTCAGAATTCCATTGATAACAGGATAAGAAATGTTTTTCTAGGTTTTCAGAGCATCCAAATTTATAACACAGAGAACCCACCTTATACTAAATAAGGCAATAATGTTTCATAAGTGGTCTCAAAATAAACAAATTTCAGTTTTGTAAGAACATTTCATCCTTCCATTGATGACATTTCCACTGAAAATAGCATGTCAAATTCCTCCAAATGTTCTGTTTCTTTTTGACATCTAAAATGATGGCAGTGAAAGGTCACTGAAAGTGACCAGAGACCAAGGGGCTTCAAAGGCAGTTGAATTCATTGACCAGAGGCTTCTCACTGGGAAAATAAACCCACTTCTAGACCCAAGTCATTCTGAGTCAAAGGTTCAGCCAGTGTATAGACATTACAAAGAACAGTTTGTAGGCTGCAGAGTCATGTGGGCGAAGCAAAGGTCTACATGTCCATGAAGTGGCTAATGCTCCTGAGAGGAGAGATGAGGCTAGGGCTGTGCGCTGCAAGACATTTGTGAGTTTTTGACAGAAGCAGATAATTACCTGTGACTATTTATTTTTCTTCATGTTCACAAGCCCTTGACCTAGCACTCATTTAGATTATCTGTGAATGCATGTATTCTGATCTAGTTTTTCTGATCAATAGATAGGGTGTTACACTCTCCTTCCTCAGGTAAGGAAGAGAACATTCAGACTTTTCGGTGAATATCATCTCAACAACCAATCTGTTTCCAACTTGTTTTGAAGAAGGAAATATCTTTAGGCCAAGCAGCTCAGAAGCATTAAATGCTAGTTTCTTCCTTTCACTCCCTAACTCCTTATTTATAGCTTTTGGATATTGGCAGGAACAAATTCCTCCAGCTATTTTTTACATAACATTGTCTAAATACTTTATTTTGAGGTCTCTCTTTCCTCACCCATCAACTTGTAGTGCCTATAAAAATAAAGCCTCAAGATGCTTAAAGGCAGTAACTCTGCGGTATATCACTGAATCTTTAATTACAAAAACAACCGTGCTTGCATTAGCTAGGTGAGTACTTTATGCATTCTACATGGATGTTAAAATCTGCTCCCAAGATGGCCATCTAAAAACTAAGTACCCATTAGTAGTTAGTATGGCCTCTGGTCATCTTGGAGGATCATCCTACTGCATTATTCAAGGTAGGTCAAGACTCTTGAATGACAATTGCAGTTGCCTTATTCAATCATGATTACTCTACTGCCCTCTTGAAGAGTAAGAACGCATTTGTATGGGAAATGAGAGCCGTACTTACTAATGGAGCAATAGCATTTATGATGTGAGTCAAGAAAGAGAGAGAAAATAGAAGCACAGTGACACTCCAGTCTTCTTGTTCCTGACCAATGAATAAATTGTGGACTCATCTGCCTATAGCATGACTAATGTAGATTTAAAACTTACACAGGTTTCTAAGTCTGCATCCAAAATCTGATTCAAAAAGCATGGGGCAAGTCTTATCTTCTGAATATTTTCACACATGACCAAATATTTCTGATCAAGCATTTAGAATTATTATAACAGGACCCATATTCCTGTTGGTCATTGATGCCTGTAAAATTTAATGAAGTCTAGGAGACATTTTTTTAGAGAAATGCATAGATACCAAAAAGGGTATGTGGAGTTAGTAGTTTATCTAAACAACATGGGTCATGGCATCTCACTACTGTCTAATATATCAGTAACTTTCCACTGCCTCGGTGAGAGAGAGTTCAAACTCCTTTATGTGGTTTGCTATTCTCATGGGGTCTCCTCCCTGAAGCCTCTTGTGTATGAATTTATTGTTACCTAACATATGCTGCTGTGGTTAGCCTCTTTATCTTTGCTTGTGTTGTCCTTACTGCCTACGAGCTTATTCTTTCCTTCTCAAACCTAGAGCAGGTCACTTATCATTGAATCGCTCAGGGAGTTCAGATAAGACTCCTTTCAGAGTTTCTGATCCATCTTCCCAGCCCCCTTTCCCAAAGTGTCTTAGCCTCATGTGCTCTGCTCTAGTGTTCTGTTCCTATTTATTCACATCACATATCAAATGATGCTGGAGTTTTCCTTTTATGTGTCTGCCTGGCACAAAATAGAGAAAAAAGAGGGAAGGAAAGTGTCTTAGTAATTTGCTACCAGTATTAGATAATATCTACCCACCTCAGTGAATGTTGATGGAATCATTTGCCTGACTTTGGAAGACTTAGGAAGGGACATTTGAATAGGGATGGTGAAATACGCCCTCTATGACATGGAGGCAGAGCAGGCAGGTGGAAGCATTTTTTTATTAAAAAATTTTTTTATTGAATTAACATTGGTTTTATCACATTGTACAGGATTTGGGTGTATAGCTTTATAATTTGATATCTACACATATATGTATCACATACACATTGTCACATATACATTATGTATCATGCATTTTATCTATATATATAGACTTTATATCATCTATGACATGATAGCCATCAAAAGTCTAGTTTCCATTCTCCATCATGTATAAAAGCCCTTTTCCCCCAAGGTTCATATGTTAAGAGAAACAAACTTTCGGATTCATAGGGAACATTGTGTCTTACCATCACAACACCACATCTCATGCTTCTTTCATTTGCTGTTTCCCAATTTCAGTGGAATAACTTTAAACATGCTGGACCTTGTTTCTGTTGGACTGTGAGGAATCAAAGGAAGATTCTGCAATAATTGCAAAGGGCTTCACTGGATAGTCTCTGCCTCCCACACAATTGGAGGCTTTCCTTTCTGTTTTCTTTGTTGGTTGCTATGAAAGAAGGCCTCCGTGAGCCATTCACTTACTCACATTCATTCATTCAAAAATTATCAAAAATTATCTGTGAAGTGTCTGTTTAATAGTAACTTAATTCCCTAAATGTTATCCTCTTCTTACCCTCTTCTGGACATCTAGGATAAACCATGGGGCTTATCCTCTTCTTAAAAAAAAAAAAAAAGAATTAAACTGCAAAAAGTGATAAAACTTCATCAGGAAATTTTTTCTTACCTACCAAACTTCTAGTACACACACACACACACACACGCACGCACGCACGCACACACACACACACACACACACTAACTGATTCTCACTGTAGGGTGTGTCTCTAACAATTGCTTTTCTTATCTCCGGCCCTGATGCTTTCTGTTAATGCAGAGGAGATCTGAGGTTGCATCAAACATCTATCTTGACAAGCCCAGCACTCAGGAAAGAACATCAACAGGTGAAGCAGGAAGCGGAGGCCCTTTGCCTCTTCTGGTTTTAACATTTACTTTCCTCTTCATAGCGCCAGATGGGTGGTGGTTCATCAGTTGATATATTTAGCAATCTGGGACAAAAATTACTGTACTCCAGAGAGAGGAAGGGGTGAGTGTGGATGGTATTAAAAAATATATATACAACATGTATTATTATTAAAGAGGTTAGGTTCTATTTCTATTTTGGTAGTTGGTATGCAAAATAGCAAATTAAACCATGCAATGAATTATGAACCAGATATGAGGACTCAAAGCAGCTTTCCAGATAGGTCTGGGAAGTTCTTCATTGGGGTCTTCTGCCTTGGTAGCATGGGAAGGACATTGACAGTGAATTAACCCCTGGTCTTTCTTCACCAAACAGGGTGAGTGTGTCTTCTGCCAGGGTATTTGTTTGCATTGACCAGAAGTAGCATAGTATCCATCCACATTAAGAACTAGAGATATTGTGGCCTGTGTCTAAACCAGAGAATGAATAAAAGGATAAGAAAATTCCTTGTTATATGAAAACATGTTATAATGCAAGACTAGACTAGTCAGGAAGAGAGAATACTGAGGGAAGGAAAGCCAGCCAGGACACATTTTTCAAATTAAAGGTGATGGGTTCTGCTTATATCCATGGTGGTGAAGCTTGCAAAGGATCAAATTCACCATCGAGACTAACTAGAAAAACACTAAAACTCTGAAGAAACAAGGTGCACTTCCAAGTCAAGCAGGATGTAATGAGCTAGATTGGGAGGAAAGGGAAAATTAATGAGGTAAGTACACTTTTCCTCTGGGGTATTTGCTTATTCACAAACTTTGTAGCATGAGGGGTGAAGGGACCTGGTAGAGATCTAGCAGTGCTCTTCAAAATCTCATGGTGCAGAAAAAAAATTAGGTTTGGAATCATGAAAACCACTCAATACTAGCTACTAGAAGGAAGGAGAGAATTACCAAGACATGAAGGATGAGAATCAAGGGGAATTTTTAACACACCAAGCAAACTTCTGCTCTAAAGCCTTTGCATTTTCTGTTCCCTCTGCCTTTTGTGTCCTTCCCCTGAAGCATCAACGTGGTTGACACTCTCTCTTCTTTCAGAATTTCACTCAGTCACCCTTGCAGTGGCTGCTGTTCTGATCACTACCCCTAAAATATCAATCTCTCCATGAGAACACTTGCTGTTGCCTTCCCTGTTTTATCTTTTCACCACCACCAAATATGTTACAGCTCTTTCTTCTTAATATGACACCTTTGTCAAAATATTAATTTTAATTAATTTTTCAGTTTCTTTTACTTATTTTTGTTGTTTACATATGTATGTATGTATGTATGTATATAGATATTTTACATCATTGTATTCCCTGAGGTTTTCCCAACACCATATCACCTGTGTACCATTATCTTGATCTTTTGTGTTCATCCCTTTCTAAGCAGGGATTTTTGTCTGTTCTATGCATATATGTTCACTAGTTTATCCTGTTTGTAGCAGCAATAGTAGTCTAATCAATAAATATTAGTTGCATTAGTGGGTAAATGAGTGAAAGTCAAAGTAAAAGCATGAATGCAAGGTGAGAAAAGTAACTCTTCTGGATTTTCAGAAGACAAAGAGGTTCTATCTGGTGAGGCTAATCTCCTGGAACATGGCATTTGAGTTGGATCTTAGAGGATAAATTGCAGGTGGAAATGGAAATTTGAGTGATTCCAGATTCAGATTCATTCTTGGGCATGGACCAGGTAGGGAAATGTGGAGTGTTCTTGGGGAATCCTGAGAAGCCTTGTGTGAATAAATATATACAGAGAAGGGTACTAGATGAGACTGGAGCGATCATAACCTCCAGGATCTCAGTTGCTAAGGTAGGGACCAGAGTTAATTTTTGTAGAAAAAGAAGACTCACTGAAGTTTTTCAAGCTGGGATGTGACAGAATTGGAGCTGAGCTTTATGAGAATCAATCCAGCCATCAGGAGACTGACTTGGACAGCAGAGAGATGGGAGGTAGATAGACCAGCTATGAGGCCACTTTAATCATCCGAGCAAGGGTTAATAAGGGTCGGAAGAAAGATGACAGCAAATAGAGTGAAGAAGAAGTGGCAGAAAGGAGTCGAGATAGAACTGACAGGTCTTGACAGCTGATTACGAAGAGGGGACAAGGAAGAAGGGCTCCCTTATCCTGACTGAGACTTCAAGCTTATATGACTGACAGATGGTGAACACATTGACAGAATACAGGAACTGGGGTGGGGAGGGGGGTGAAACCTGTCGAGAGTAGAGTTAGGGTGCAAGCTGTTGATGGGATTTGAGATTATTAGTGGCCCCTATCCCTTCCTAGAACCACGTCCTCTGCTTGTAAAGTCCACACTTGAAGTTGTACCTGATTTAGTACGTGCCCAAGACCTTTGAGCAGCATATGGGTTTTCCACCGTTGGCCCTTCCAGGCTGGGTCTCCGGATGCAGCGAGGCCTGAGTATGGCTTTAATTTCTTCATTTGATTCAGTTGCTCTCCTGCTGCAAAACCTGAAGTGTATAATGATTGTCTGAGCCAATGGACCAGCATCAATTTCCTGGAGGGAGAGACTCAAGCAAAGCTGTCCTCTTTGTCAAAGCATCTATGGGAAAGAGCTGGAGCTCCTCTCACACACCCCCACTTAGCCCCTAGGGGTGCTCTGTACCTGACAGCTCAAGGTTGGCTATTCTGATGGTTTCCTCCTGAGAATTCTTGCCAATAACCTACTGAGCTTTCATGAAGTATAACGTGTCTATTTTAATGAGCAGTAAAATACTGTTCATAATAAAATGGTGGCTTCTACTATTCCTGGGGTAGCCCCAGTTACATTTAATACATAAAAGTGTGGGATAAAGGGAGGAATGGTTTTTATAGAGTGAAATCTTGCTTGATATTAATAACTTATTTTTGAACGTTCTGGTAAAATCTGAACCTTATGTATTGCAGCGTCTTTTAATTATTAGTGAGAAGCTCACTGTTTAAAGATGCTGCTTTTGTGTAAGGAAATTTGTTTAACAGTGTGACTAACAATTTCCTCATTGTCGTAGAGTTTGACAGGTTTCTTTAGATAAGAAATACCATGATATGACCTTGGTTCTTATGTCCAAATTTTTAATCCATTTTGATTGAAATTTTGTGTATGGTATTAAATATGGTTCTCACTTTATTTTTTTGTCTGTGGCTATCCATGTTTCCCAGCACTTGTTTATTTAAATGGCTATCTTCTCTCCATGTGTGGCCTTAATTCCATTGTTGAGAATTAACTGTCCATATTTATATATACTTACCTCTGGGCTTTCAATTCTATCCCATTGTTCTGAGTTTCTATTCTGTTATAGTACTATACTATTTGACTACAATTTCTGTGTAATTTCAAGTCAGGAAGTGTGACGCCTCCATTTTTTAAAAAATATTGTTTTAGCTACTGGGGTCTTTTGTAATTCTGTATATGTGCGTTAATCTCTAAAAATTACAAAGTATACATAGACAATCCAACAAAAAAATAAGTGAACCAATTTTTAAAAAATGGGCCAAGTACCTCACTGAGAAATCAACTCATCCATCTGAGAATGGCCTGTATGAAAAAAGAAAGGAATTAACAAATGTAGGTGAGGTTGCGTGTAAAAGGAACTCTTTTCCAGCACTGGTAGGTATGCAAACTGGAACAGACCCTGGGGAAAATGCTAGCAGAACAGCTCAAGAAAAAGAAGATATGAAAGCCCCATTTGACTCAATAATACCACTATTAGGTATCTATCCAAATAACATGAAGAATTTAGCATGAAGACATCTTCCTAAACCATATAACACAGCAGCCCACTTCACAATTACCAGTTCATCAAACCAAGCCAAATGTCCTTCAAAGGTTAATGGGTAGGGAAACCATGGAACATATATTCAGTGGAGTATTATAAAGTGGTGAGGAGATGATATGGTGTCATTTGGCACAAAATAGATGAACTTGAGGTGATTATGTTGAATGAAATCAACCAAAAAGTAAAAACATTAATATCAAATGGTCCCATTCATCTGTGAAATACAAATATTATCAAAGTAGATTCCTCTCATGTTGAATTTCCACTAGTGGGTAGGGGTTCTTCCAAATATTTTTTAAATTTTAATTTAAAAATGGATTTAAATTTTTAAATATATTTAAAATATTATACACTAATAATAAATAAAAAAATGAACTTGGCCAAAAAAAAAAAAAAAAAAGAAAAAGAAAAAGAAGAAGATAATGGTTATGAGAGGGAATAGGGAAAGGGTGGAGGGGATGAGGTACAGAGGTACAGAGGCAGATGGGGTATAGGTGCAGGTGGCTTGGTGGAGGTAAATAATAAGAAAGGAAATGGCATGGTAGATAGGAAAGATGATGGACACTGGTATGAGATGTGATTCCTGTTGGGTCAGTGGCATCGCCATTGGAGTGGCAATGTTCCTACAACGTTGATTGTCTTAATCACATACTTTCCTCATTAAGAAAGCACCGTTTTAGGGTTCCAGAACATGCTTTTGGGCTGAAGATCATCCTGTATGCCTTCGCCAATAAATATTTCATGAAGGAACTTGTGAACCCAAATCAAGTCCTGGATAAATGAGGCAAGGGGATTCTTAGAAAATTATTCATCACCCTTGATGGGTATCTTTTTAGTCATTCTCTTTGCCTCTGAAAAGTGAAATAAGGAGTCACCATCTCATGACTACAAAAGTAGGTTTTTTTAGGGTGACACTGAAACTGAATGCCTGAGAGAACGAGTCTGAGTATTTGAGCACGATTCCAGGCTTCTAGCTGGAGTCAACCTGAATGATCTACTGCTTCTGGTCTTGCAATTCTGGGAGCCAGTACATTTCCTAATTGTTTACAGCTGTCTAGAACATGCCTGCTGTTACTTGCCTCTGAAAGCAGCTAAATTGATACAACCACTAACTAATTTAGGACATAGATTGTTTCTCCATGTTAGCTTCAGTGTCTCTATGAAAGGGATAAAGGAATAAAAAGGATGGAGAGTTTTGGAAAAGATGGCAGTCTACCAGTTTATCCGTGGTGTTTAGGGTTTATCAATATAGACTCTCCTCACACTGGATTTCCACTGGTGGGTATGGGTTCTTCCAAATATTTTGAGTGATTGGACAAGACTCAGTGACATAACTGTATCCTTGGCATCTTTTGCCTCCAGGATGAGAAGCAGCTGCTTCCTTTTATGTTCTTGATTCCCACTGGCCCTGGCCTAACTCCAAGAGATGTTAGCTCCTGCTGCTGGAATATTGTCACCTCTGCCCAAGTGAACTTTTGTGCAAAATTTATGATCCTCAAATTCAGCAGAGAACTTGGAGTCCTCAGAGGCTGCAGATCTGTTTGTGTGACAATTTTCCACCAGCTGTCTATCAACGTCTAGCTGTGTGGTTGGTTGTGGTCTGACACTTGCTATCAGATCCTGGATGCTGGCTGTCAGTGGTTCCATGTATTCTTGTATTCCTACAATAATCACTGTAACCTACTATGTGCTCGATACTGTTCTAGGCCTTGGGAATTATATTAGTTTGCTAGGGTTGCCAAAACAAAGCACCATAGACTAAGGGACTTTGACTACAGAAATTTATTTGCTCACATGTCTGAAGGCCAGAGGTCTGAGATCAAGCGGTGAGACCTCTCTCCTTAACATGCATATTGCCACCTTCTCCTATCTACACAGTCTTTCCTCTCTGTGCATTCATGTTTGGTGCAAATTTCTTCTTCTTACAAGAACACTGCATATATTGGAACAGAGCCCCCTCTAAAGCTCTCATTTTAATGTAATTACCTTTTTGTTTGTTTGTTTGTTTTCTTTGAGACTAGGTCTTGCTATTTTTGCCCATGGAACTGCAGGCTCTCGTTGCCCGGGGTACCACAGACTCAAGCAATCCTCAGCCTCAGCTTCCCAGGTAGCTGGGATTACAGGTTCACGCCACCACGCCCAGCTATTTTTTTGGAACTAGGTCTCGCTACAGGCCCCAGGCGGGACTCAAACCGTGATCCCTAGCTCTGGTTGCTTCATAGGCTGAAGCTTACAGGCACGAGCCACCGTGCCCGGCTCTTTTTTAAAGACCTTATCCCCAAATATGTTTACATCATGACTATTGGTGTCTGGATTTCAACGTATGAATAGGGTCATGACGGTGGATAATTCAGTCCATAATAGGCACACAACCAGGTGTAAAAATTGACAAATACTGACAACTAACTTCTTTTGAGCAGGAACTGTTTGCCTGAGATGCTCTTTTGTTTTGCATCCTGAGCCACCTCAGTAGTGTGATGGGCTGAAAAGTACAAGTAAAACTGTACTTTCAGAGCAGTTTTCTATAGGGGCTTCTGAATCCTTCTGATCCTTCTGACACCAGAGACCCTTCCCCCAAGTGTCCCAGAGGGAGCACTTGACCCCAGCTTATGCAATGGTGGTGGGTGGCAGGCATTTTAAAGTGACTCCACTGAGGCTCCGGTTGCTGGCAGAGGCAAGCGGTGATGGTAAATGCTGTGGTTCCCCTACCAAACCACCCCAGGCTACACTCAGCCCCTGTGACCCCTTGGGGTCACTTTCAGGCTGTACCTCCCATTAATGGAAGGGCCTGTGGATTTGGTGCCTCGATCATAGAATGGATCAGATGTGAGCTATGAGCTGATTGGTAAATGGTCCAATCTGCCATTGAAATGTATCCAATCAGATTGGGGGATCAAAGCTGGCCAAGGTGGCATGTGGCTTTAATCCCAGCCTAGGACAGGAGGCTGAGACTGGGAATCACTTGAGTCTGCAGGTTTGAGACCTGCCCGGGGCAACATAGTAAGACCTAGTCTCAAAAACTAGCTGGATGTGGTGGCACACACCTGTAATCCCAGCTACCTGGGAGGCTGAGGCTGGGGATTGCTTGAGTCCAGGGTACCTTGGGCAACATAGTGAGACCTAGCCTCAACAACAACAACAACAACAGACTGGGAGATCTGAAAGGAGACACAGGGCAGGCAGAAAGCCAGCTTTGGGGAAATTGCTGAGTCTCTCACTGGATTCTCAGTCTTGCTCAGACACAACAGCCTCAGGCAACACTCCTGCACTCAGACTTGCTCAGATGGCAATCACTTGGACTTGTGAGGACTTGCTTGGGACTCTCTGGACTGGACACTCGCTCAGACTGGTTATTCTCAGATGCATCTAGCAGCTGGACTCCGAAGAAGAGAACTTGAAAAGCTTCGCAGAAAAGTCAGAACTTTGCCAGGGCAAGGAGGGTGGCTCTCTGCCTTTGGCCCTGGCTCTGACTTAGCTGGAAGGCTCACCAGGCCTCAGCCCTGGTGCCGCAAAGAGGTGTGGTGGGCCAACAGCTCATTGTAACATTAGTGACCAGGTGATTGGGACTACTGGCAACTGCTGTCCAGCACTGTGGACAGGAGACTGGCACGCTGTGTCCGAGTCACCTCTGAGATCTGTTGATCATCTGACTGTACCTCCTGGCTCTGCTGTCTCCATTACTGTCTAGTACTGTCCATCCAGACCTTCAGACTGTATCCGTGAGTTGCTGTGGAACATCTCAGTGACTCCTCCAGATGCTGTGAGCTGAATCCTGACTCACAACTTGCTGCCTTGAGCGCCAGGCCCTTGTTGGCAGGATGGAGCCATCTTGGATGGGCGACTCTTCTTGGGACTTTCAGATGCTGTGGACACAAACAGGTGTCTGGCCTCTTGAGGCCTTGAGAACTCCTTATTTGTTAACAATACCCCTTGTTGTTGTCCCCTGAGCCTGAGCCTGAGTGGTCTTGCACTGGTAAGCACAGAGACTGACCCATCCTCTAAAGGGCACTGTCTTTTGGAAGCTACAACCCCCACCCCATCCCTCACAGCCCATTTTACTTCTTCACAAAAACTCTGATTTTTTTTTTTTTTTTTTTTGAGACTAGGTCTCGTTAATTTTGCGTATGGAACTGCAGGCTCATGTTGCCCGAGGTACCACAGATTCAAGTGATTCCCAGCCTCGGCTTCCTAGGTAGCTGGGATTACAGGCATGCACCATCATGCCCAGCTATATTTTTTTGAGACTAGGTCTCATTACATGCCCCCGGCAGGACTCGAACCATGATCCCTGGCCCTGGCCGTGGTTTCCTAAGCTGCCACTTACAGGCATGCGCCACTATACCTGGCCAGAAACTCTGATCCTTTACAAATGCATGTCATTATTCACTGACAGTACATCCTATTACAGTTTTTGCTGATTCTATGCAAAGTTATAAATTTAACCTAACTCCTTCTGAGTTGTAGGTAAAATGCATTTAGAATTACAGAAGCAATAGCTAACTGTCTGTATGAATGTATTCAGTGGCAGGATGATTATAATCCATGGAAATTATTTCCTTCTACAGCTATAACAATTGTGACTAGCCTTTATTAAGCTTTTGTTCTGTTGTAGGTTTCACTAAATGTGTTGTGTGTATTGTCCTGTTAATCTACAAAATGATACTTTGATATCATAATTCCCATTTTCCAGATGAGAAAATAGAAATACTCAGAGAAAGGAGGTCACTTAGTTCAGGTCTGGGTCCTCTGTGGACCTGTACATGGCTGTTGTCTGCCAAGCAGCGGTGTGAGGAAGCTGGTGTCAATTTTTGCTTAAAGTGATCTAGAGGAGGAAGTGATAGGTGGTAAAACTGCTGAACTTGAAGTTATGTAACAGTAGAGATGGAAGAGATGATATCTAGTCATTGCTCAAGGATACACTTTCGTGAGAACAAAATTTAGAAATATAATTCTGGTGTTCTGACTCCAGGCCCTTTCAATTCTTTGTTTACGATATACAAATTATCACAACAAAACCATAATGTTATTTTTAGGATGCCTTGTAGTTCTCAAAATGTTTGCACCTACTTAGGTTTAAAACCAAAAAACCAAACGATAAGTTTTAATTGCCTAAATAGGTACTGCCCTAGGCCCCTCCGGGTAAAGGGGAATTTAACCATGATGAATGGAAAATGTCTTAGTGGCCACATTATTCACCAGTGTGGGTTGTTTGTAGCCTGGATCCTAGTTGTTGAAGTGGATTCAAAGGAACAGACTATAGCTCTCCTAGTCATTACCCAGAGGCAGAGGGATTGTAACACAAAAGATTCCATATCAAGAGTAAAATGGCAGCAGCCAGGTGTGGTGGCATGAGCCTGTAATCCAAGTGGTGAGAGGCAAGAGGCCAAGGATCGCTTGAATTTGTGAGTTTGTAACTACCCCAGGCAACGTAGCGAGACCTGATTTCAAAAAAAAAAAAAGCAGGCAGGCACCTGTAATCCCAACTACTTGGGAGGCTGAGGCTGGGGATTGCTTGAATACATGATATCAGGACTACCCCGGGCAACATAGCGATACCTAGTCTCAAAAAAAAAAAAAAAGAGTAAACTGCAGCATGGAGGGAGCACCAAGAGAAACCATTTCTTATATAAGCAAGAAATTAATATATCTTTAAGCTTTCTAGGTAGCAAGCAGCAGTTTCCTTTGCTGGCTAAAATAGGGAGAAAGAAAAAAAATATTATTTTGTTATAAAGAGCTTCATAGGATGGATAGGAAGGCTGATTGAAATCAGACTTAGGAGGAACCAGGCAACTCCAGTTTGTCTCAGAATCAAGAATAATGTACCATATCTTCTGCCATAGCTGCACTAAAGAATTAAAATTGTAGAAGGAAAGTACAATTGAACTAACTTGGATTATTTTCCTCCCCTTGACTATAAAGCTTGGTTGGTGAAAATAACTGCATAAATATCTCCCAAAACAGTGTCAGCTGCCAAAGTGGGAGGGCAGACACCAGATTTTAACATCCTTCCACCAAGAGCACAAAATGACCTAAAGACCCCTTTGTTCTTTTAAAAATGATCAATGACCCCAAAGATCATTGATTTATGTTAACATCATACTAGAAATTAAAACTGAGGGAAGTAATTCAAGATGGCAGCACTACCATATATACAGTGATAGCTGAAACCATTCTCTCTAAAAAGAGTCTGAAAATGAGCTGAAGAAGTCTGCAGAGGAAACAAAGGACCACATTAAAATGGGTAGGAAAGGGAGAGACTCCATCTCACAGAGAAACATCACCCCCAAAATGGCAAGGATCTTGCAACTGAAGGATGACGGATTTCTGCCCCACATCAGGCATTATAACCATTGAGACCTGCACTAAAGAGATCCAGATCCTCAGAGACAGGTTCAAAACATCTCGCTTTGAAAAGCAATGAGACTTGCAATCAAAAGACCCAAGAGGTAGGAGGAAACAAAGTCTGCTCTTATAGACAGTGCATTTGTACCCACCTATGACCGAGATCAAGAGTAGCAATTTGAAAAACACCCAAGTCCTACATGAAGGAAGCTCATTAGCTAATCTTAGAGCATCTTTAAGGGGACAAGTGTCTAGTGAAGTCTGGGGACAGAGGTACTGATGGGCACCATTTTGTGATTTACCTTCTAAGAGCTGGAGCTGGAGCCTATATGTTCTCTTGCTACCATCAGCAGGATCTCCACGCCCCAGCGAAAGCAGGATCCTCAGCTTACCTTGAGGAAGCACTTCTCAATGAGGCAGTGCTTAACAGGGCAATGCTCAACACACCCAGTATCCCTGCTGCACTATTGAAATCAGAGGAGTTCTCAGAGGATGTAGGCTGGGGGACCAGGGAAGGGGTTTATATTTGCCCATGGTCTTACCAAAGCTGTCAGGGGGAAGAGCATACATCTTCACATCCCTGGCTCAAGTCCAGGGTGGTGTAAGAGAGTAGCCCCACAAGATCATACATGTTGACATACTTTAGAAGCTGATACCCAAGGGCCCCGCCTCTAATCACTTTGACATTAGGTGTTACCAGGCATCCTGCCCTCTAGAACTGACAGGCTTGGGGATACCCTCCGGATCAGTCCTTGACTCACTATTGCCTTTTCATTTTTACTTTTTGTTTGGAAATAATTTTAGACTTGAACATTTTCCAAAGCAGAACCAATACACGCACCATCCAGATACTCTATGTAATCCACTGTTTTTATGAGTCCGTTTCTTTCATCCTTTCCATTTTCCCCAAGCCCCTTTCTTTCTGGAGACATTGAAGGTCATTACAGGCATCATCTCTGCTTTCCCCTAAATATTTTCTAAACATGCATTTCCTAAGAAAGGAACACATTCTTCAATAACCACAGTACAAGTTATCAACTTTATAAAGTACATCACTGCACCATTCTTATTACCCATATTCCTGTTTTGTCACTCCATCTAATGGAGTCATTTGTATGTACAACAGACAGCGACGAGTCAAGTGCTGCATTTCTTTGTCTTTTAAAAAAAATTATCTATTTGCTTATATATATTTTCACATCTCTGTATTCTCTGGGGATCATCCACCACCTTCCCTCCCTGACTACTCCCTCCCACACCACCCCCCTGCCCCAGTTAGTTGTGTTCTTTAGTTTGGTGGTTAGCTTGTTTGGACTTTTCTTCCTGGCCTTTTGCTTGTTTTTCCTATTACCCATATATTAGTGAAATCATATGGTTTCTATCTCTTTAGCCTCCTTTATTTGAAACACATTTCCATAATCTTTTTAAAAATCTTATTTATTAAAGTGTTATTTTTCTTTACTTTCATTGTTTGCACTTATAGATCTATCTATCTCTGTCTGTCTATCTATCTATCTATCTATCTATCTATCTATCTATCTATCTATCTATCTATCTATCTATCTATCTATCTATCTATCTATCTATCTATCTATCTATCTATCTATCTATCTATCTATCATCATTGTCTACCCCAATGCTCTCCCATCACCTTACCACCCGTGCACCATCTTAGTCTTTTGTGCCCTCCCCTGACCCCATTCTCTCCCTCTTCCTCCTCTCTTGTTCGGTGCTTTAGTTCTGTTAGCAGTTTTCAATTTTTCTTATGCATTTGCTTGTTTGTTTGTTTTTCCTATATCCCTCAAATAAGTGAGACCATTCAGTAATTCTTTTTTTTTCTTTCTGGCTTATTTCCACTAACATGATTCCTTCTAGCTCCATCCATGTTGCTGCAAATGACATAAGTTTGTCTTATTTGATTGATGCATAATATTCCGTTGTGAAAATATACCACATCTTTTTTAGTCATTCATTGGTTTGGGGGCATTTGGGTTGTTCCATATCTTGGCAATTGTAAATAGTGCTTCAATAAACATGTACATCTAGGTGTCTTTATAAATGAGTGTTTTTGTATCCTTTGGGTAGATTCCCAGTAGTAGGTTTGCTGGGTCAAATGGTAGTTCCATTTTTAGTTGTTTGAAGGTACTAAAGGGTTACTGATTTGCCAATCATCTGTATAACTGGGTGATTTGGGGAGTACAACTTTCAAGTCACTAACACTTTTGAGAAAAGAGTCAACTTCTTCTCTGACTCCACTCAAAAAAGAACATTTTTCCTTCTGAGTTTGTCTAATGTTTCATTGTGATTAGATTCATATTACTCATTCCAGGCAGGAATTCCGCATAGGTCTCTTTCTCAGGAGCCACATCTGGACTTATCCCACAGCATATGCCTCTCATTGATTATGTTAATTGTGATGGCCAGTCAAGGTGTGGTAGAGGTTCTCCATGGTATTGTAACTGTTATTTTTTCCTTTTTACCACACTAAGCAGTCTGTGAGGAGACACTTTCCAGCTATGTAGCTATCTTCCTGCTCATCAAAATAGACTTGTAGCAGCCATGATGATCTTGCCTGATTCAACCTCTATCATGATGGTTGCAACATGATGTCCCATCTCTCAGCACACGCTCCACACTTCCCATTGACCTTGGCTTTCTACCACAAGGAGGGCTCTCCTTTCTCCCTACAAATATATGTGTAGACATTTTTATCTCTCTGTTGATCCATTCACCCACCATCTATTTACCTTTTTTGGTACAAAACTCACAAATTCCTATGTTTTTAATTATCCATAATGTATTCCTGTATTTGACACTAAAATTATTCCATATCTGGACAATGGGAGTCCTCTCATCTGCCACCTGTGTCTTTGTGACTAGTCATAATCACTTGAGCACTTCTTACTTTCTGGCGTAAGTTGTTACCAGGTCATCATGTTCCTCTCTTGCTCTAGTCCCTGACTCACTCATTTTTTTCAAGGAGATCTAATTTCTTTTAACTTCTGTTGCTTTTTTACTACCCATGCAAATGTCAAGTGAAAAGGACCATGTTGTTATGAAATTAATTTTCACCTCTTGGACTTCCTGGAAGTGTCTCAGTACCTGCCAGTCTTCTATGGACATTTTGGAATTACTGCTGAATATAAATTAGTCTTAAGTTAACTGCATGGTAAGGTGTTCATAATTGATCGTGCATAATGTATGTTCAATTATCTTCATTGGGGAGCTAACCCCTCCCCCCTACATTTAAATGGTTATTTGATCTCCATCACTTAACCTTTCCAGACTTTACTGTCCTCATTTGGAATTACGGATATTATTACTTCTTCACAGGGTGGCTGGAGCTAAAATGAGATAACTCACTGAAATGCAGGGCCTAATATAGGGTGAATGTTTAATAAACAATATGGTTACTGAGTAAGTAGTGAGTGCTTTCAATCACAGATTTTCAGTTAGAAGAATGGTGCTCAAGGAAAGGCATGCAAGCCCCTTGCATACCCCTTCCTTAGTTAATGAGCTCCCGTTCTTTGAGCTGATGCTGTCATGGTAGGATTCTTTTGGGTTGTGATCCAAGATTGTCATCACATGACCTCTCTTCCCTCTGCCTCTGGGTCTATGTCTTTCTCTTAGAGTCTGTGTAGTCTGTGGCTACGGAAGAAGGAATATTGTGAGACAGTTAAGGCAGTTTGTAACCTTTTGTTAGGTTACAAAAGATAATGCAGCTTCCTCTTGGAAGCACCGTTCTTTGAGGAACCCTAACCCCAGGAGGAGTTGCGGCTGATGAGGTAAACACTCACCACCTGCATGCAAGTGCTGAAGCTTTTGAGGTAACTTCAGGGTCAGCAAGCATCTCTCTAGCCACCTGAGCAACTCTGAGCAAGGACCACTCAGCTGAGCCTACTCAACTACAGTCATGAGAGAGAAGAGACGTTGCTAGGCACTGTATTCTGAGATGCTTGTTTACACAGTGAGAGCTATTTGCCTAGACATACATGGACAAGGCTAGAAACTTATAAGAATGGGTAACCTGCACCCTATATGGATGGAGAAGTAGGTAGTGCTTGTACAACTGGTGAATGCCTCAGGAGAGACTTGGGTATTGATGATGGCTGCCTTGGAGCCACATCATAAAGTGAAGTAGATGTTTTCTGGTATTGGTGACATGTCTGAGGCAGGTAGAGAAGTTTCTTTACTCTTTCCTTCCTTTCTCTGTCTCTTCTTTCCTCTACTTATACTCATATTCTTTCTTTTCCACCTAGATCAGTTTGCTCTAAAAAAATAAATGTGAAAAATGAATTTTGAAGCAAGGGATTTGAACCCAGTGAGTTACTTGGCTTGAGGCAAGTTATTTTTTCTCTTCCAGCCTTACTTCCTCACTTCCTCCATCTGCAAACTGAAAATAATTTTATGCAAAATTATTGAGATGATTACATGAGATCATTTAAAACACTTAGCACATCACCAGCACATGGAAGAGCCACGATACACAATCCAGAATCATTTGCTTTCTTTTCTCTTAAACACTGCCAGAATTTTCACCTGGACTTACTCCAAACCTCCTTTTCCTCTCTCCCAGATTGTCCCATTTCACAGATGCTGTTTTGTTTCTGCTCAGTTTGTTCTGCCAATGCCCCAGCAGATCTACAAATTCCAGGTGCTGAGAGAAAAGCCCTTGATTCAGGTTGAATACAGGGATGATAGTCGCTAAAATGCAACTGCTACATTAGGTTCCTGTGGGAAGCTGGTGTATTGGGCTGGAAAAAAAGCAAAAACAAAACCTCTTGGTGAAAACAGGCTCTTGGTAGAGGTCAGGCTGGCAGGAACAGAGGCTAATGGAGGTTGACTGCTGTTGCTGTGTTGCCCTTCTGGAGGCAAAAGATTGTGATTGAAAGATTCCAACCACAGCGCAAGTACATTCCCAGGGAAGCAGGGGTGATCTAACTAAAACTTCAGAGAAGGGGAGCTTGATCAACCTCTTAGAAGGGGGGAGACAACATCTTAGAGAAAAGCGCAAAAAATCCACAGGGTATGTAGTTACCTGCCTTCCTTTGACTGGTTCTTCTGTCAAATGGTCCTGGTCCAGCAATGACTACATGGGCAATGGAGTTTTGAAGGCAAATCAAATAAAGTGCTAGGAGGACCGTGAACTTTCTAGCCAGACATAGGCTGAAGCTAGGTTGAATGGTGTCCTGGGACATTACCTATATCCAGACATTGCTGAAGAACGAAAAGTGGCCTAACAGGAAATTGTGTTCATAAAGACCAGTGCAATAACCAGAAGATGGGAAATCTAATTCCAGGAAAGGGAACATGAACTGTTTTTAATCCAAGAATCTCACTAACAGATACTTGTATTTCTGTGTAAATCTTTTCCTTTTGCCACCAGTTTCTATTTTCAAACGCCTCATGTAAATGGAGTCCCAGATTGTAGTGCTAAAGAGATCCTGGGTTCACCTTGTTCCACAATGTCATCTTTTCACTAAGATTATAAAAGCCCAGAGAGGCTTAACACATTCCCCAAGGAAACACAGCCAGTTTGAGTTTGAGACAGAACCAAGATCTCTTTTCCCATTTCTCTTTTCTCTAAGTGTTCTAAAAAATGACAGATTCTGTACTTTTCTTTGGTCAACCACTACTCATGAAACATATTCATTAGAGGTCACCAGTTTCTCCTACACATATTTTTGCTCTGAGTTCACTTCCTTCATCAGGGAGTTTCCTAATACTTTGAAAGTGAGAAATACTCTATAAGTCTAAGTTGCAGTTCAACAGAAACTAGTTCAAGGTGGTTTATACAGTCATTCAATGGACATTTATTAATCCATAACTCTGTGCCAATTACTGTGTTACTCACCATGGTTTTAGTAATGAGTGAAAAAGACAACTTACAGAGAAGAGTGATTCAACACATAAAAATACAGGGGGGAAAAAAACCTGGCATCACAGTTGACCATAAGTTTAATGCATTGTAGGGGTTATAGAAGGAACATGTTCTATGAGGGCTGGGAATTAGTTATTTTTGCTGTGAATTAGTCAGATCTTATAATGTCATATTTAGCTCATAACAACTGTAGCAGAACCAGAAAAAAAAAAAAAAACATTATTATGGGGACTTTTTAAAATGACTCCCATATTCCCATATAGACAAAAATAAATGGGAGTGAAATATTTAAATTGGAATTTAGAAAAAGATGAGTTGAAACTAACTTGCATACAGGGAAAGGTTAATTGACAGTCTTCCAGCTTCACAGAAAATGTTGCAAAAGGAAATGATCTAAAGTTTCAGTAAAAGAGATTGTTCTTGACTGTGAGAAATATTTCTTAATACACAAGTTGATAGACCTAGATTTTGGAGTCAAAGAAAATCTATGGAGGTGGGGGGGGGGTGATGGGAGGAAGCTTCTTGCTGATCTGTTCTCTCCAACCAAGTTCTTGGTCAAAAACTGTTAAGAGTGATCTTTTCCATTTTTCCCCTAAGCGTTGGACAGATGCATAGAATCCCCGTGACCTTGCAGCCCCAAGTCCCTGCTCTGCCCACTCCATAGGTACTGGCTCCCATCAGACTCCCACAGTGAGCTGGCCCTCCAGGTCTCAGTGCTTTGAGCCTGTCTGGTGACCATTCCCCATCAGGTTCCACTGTCACAGGGGCTGAGAATCCCAAATTCTGGTTCTGGCCTTTCCAGAGTCAGCACTACTTACAAGTCACTGAAGTACTCTCTACAACTGATACAGTCCCCAGTGACTTCTATACATACTAATGTTTGAGAAGCTTTGTTCTAGAACACTGGTCACTGAGTTAGACAAACTTGTCTTCTATTCTGTTCCTGCTGTTGTCTGACTCTGTGGGCTTGACTGAGCCACCTACTCTATCTGGGATTCAGTTTCTTTTTCTATAAAATGGGCACAAGCATTCTTAGCAGCTAGGCTCTCTGAAGGGCCTTTCCTGGCTCCCTTATATCATACAAATCTTAGCTATTATTATGCCTTCATTATTATCTTTCCCTTGAAAACATCCAGAGCCACGTGAAATTAGTTGTGTCTCTCCTGCTGCTTTGCACTGAAGTTCCATAAAATCAAGAACCATGCCACCTTGTTAATTCTGCTCTCCTGGGTCTCACACAGTGTCTCCCACCCAAAAGGGTGGGGGTGGGGTCAGGGGCTCAGTGTCTACAGATTAGCTGACTATTAAAGGATTAAATTAGATAATGTAAGAGAAACAATAACCCAGTGTGGGACTTGGAGACAATGTTTACTAAATGACAGCTGTGGATAAAATCTTAAAAGTTGCATCCTTTGTGGAACATAGTGCAGGATGAAAATGCAGGGGCCCTGGTTAAAAATTGAATAAAAATTTCAAGATGTAACAGCAGAGCATTAAATCAAACCTGTCAGCCCCTCTCAGAGCTGGCCCACTTGCCACACAGATTACACAGGTTATACCCCTAAAGGAGTCAGAGCTGGGAATGGGTAGATGGCTGCCACTGTGGTTATCCTGTGAGGGTGTCACTACCACCTGAAGATGGGACATGTCATTCTTCTCGAGGGAGTCAGGGTCAGGAAGCCCACAGGCCCCATAGATGTTCTTAGGATCAGCTCTCCCTCCTCCACCTGCTTAGATTAAGAGGCTGAGAGAGCCTGAAATCTGACAAAGTATAAGACAGACCCGGTCAGCCCTGCCAGCCCTCACAGCAAAATGCTGATCTACAGCCTGATGGGCAAATGTGACATTCATGGCATCAGCAAAAGTTCTGCAAATATGTGCTGAACAGAATTTTAAATGAGTTTCCATAATGCACACACGCATATAATGTATGACTTTTAATTTACTTGATAATGTAAAAATACAGTCTGAGATGAGGAACGAGGCAGAGAGAGTCACTCATTTCTAATGTAACAACTTTTCTTTATGTGACTGAAAATAAGGGCAGGGCTCAGCATATAAAACAGTCAGGGGGAATCAAAAGTAGAAATGGGGAGAGATGAATTCCCTCAGAAACAACAAGCCTGGCACTGACTCCAGGCTCAGCTGAGTTGTGGGCACGTGATATCAAGAGCAAAGCCAGGTGTTTGCAGGGATCACGGCCCTGCAGGGTTAGACTCACATTCTTATGGGGCGAAGTTTTCCCTCTCCTCCATCCCTTGAACTGTTAAGTTGGGAAGATCACCCACTTCCTGCCTATGTCACAGATGTTGTAAAAAGAAAAAAGAATGGTGGAAGCTTTGTTCAACACTATGGCAAACACAAGCATTGTGGTAGGAGCAAGGAAGACTAGCTTGGAGTAAGAAAAGCAACTTCAGCAATGTGGAGTCAGGCTGAAAATTACTGGGAACTTGGGGTCCATGGCAGGAAGAGGGGAGCAGCAGAGATAAAACACTTCCTCCAGCTTGAATTTAGGGCCCAAGACTTTGATGAGATTGGTTTATGCTCTGACGATTTCTCAACATTGCCCCACTTGACAGAAGGTGAGAGTGAGGCTGAGATTTGCCACTTGTCTATAGTCCCCAGGATTCAGTTCAATCCCTTTTACAGATGAGAAAACAGACTCAGAGCTTCATTTAAACTGCGTTTACACTGCCAGGCAGTTCAGTTTGGAATTCTCACCAGATCTCTCCACCTAGCAGCAAAACATTGTAGAGGGAGTAAAGAGAGAAATGTCTTTCTCTTCACTGGTACTGCTTGACCAGAGTTTTCTGGTTCTGATGCTGTGAGGTGTTTTTGTTCAGTTGTTTATTTCTTAACTATTATTTATGTGTTACTATAGAATATTGACTCGTAAGTAATGTGGGAGCCCCATCATAGGGCTTTGTGCTTCGATTGAGAGGTTTTGAAGCAAAAAAGTTTGCCAAAGTTGCAAAGGAATAGTTATTCAGGGTACCTGACTCTCCTGAATGTACCTCCAAAACATACAGCCCAGACACCACACACACACATTTGGCTCACTTGTTCCAAGGTCTTAAATACATATTGCACTGGAGATGCAAGTGTATCTTACTGACTCTGCTCAGCCATAATGATTGTGATTTCTAATAATGACTCAGATTCTTCCATCGATTATTTCATCCTGCATCCCACATAAATGTGTTCAGGAAATGCTATCTTAGTGTTTGCCTAGTTCATAATCTCCCTGGCAGCTGAGTATGTATGTGCCCTTCCACTAGCTTCTCCCAGCACCAGAGAACACCTCACTCTAGGCAATCTTGCACATCCAGGGTCTCAGCTGACCCATTGCCATCTCATGTCCAGGCTACAGTCAGTGTGTCAAGTGGTGGCTCTGATACAAAGTAGTGATGCAGTTGAAAATTGTATTGGCGTCAAAATACCCTGACCTGTGTGGTTTGAGAGGAAGACATGCGAGAAGTGAGAAGTGCCAAAAGGCAGATAAAAGGAAGGAGTAAGGGTTAAAAAGAAAAAGGAAAAGGGAGGAGATGAGATGGAGGACTGAGAGAACAGGCCCACGTGGCCTGGCCAGGGTAATCCCCCTGGAAGAGTGAGTTGTAGGTGGAAAGGAGCCATGGTGACTGGCAGAAGAGTAGCTGGTGTGGAGAATGTGGCATAGTGAGCTGGTTCCTGGAGATGGCCAGGTATTTGAAAAGCTGATTTGTGCATCAGCAATGTGGAAGAAATTTGAAGAGCCTTGGAAAAGTGGAGCAGCGTGAAACACTGGAGAAGCAGAGAAGAGAAGATACTGGAGAAGGACTGGACATTTTCAGAGTGCCTGCCTCTGTTTTTGAGGGGAAATGGGGCACCATCTTAGACATACATCTTTGGGACCCTTGGGACTGAAAATGGTGACTGAGGTAAGGTAACTGGTCACTTGTGGCTTTGAAAACGTCATTCTCCTGGTTAATTTCCCTTGTTAATAAAACCCTGTTGTTTAAACTGTTTTAGTCTGGCAACTGCTACGCATGAGTGATGTGGACCTGTGGCTTGTTGGTTAGAGACTTCTGCCCCTTTAGACTCGATATCAGCTCAGGATACCCTATTTGTGTGTGTGTGTGTGTGTGTGTGTGTTTCTGGACTTCTCCAACACACTGATGAACACAGTAAAATATCAGGAGACCAGAATATTCTGCAGCCAGTTCCCTGTTGGCCCACAGCTATAGAAATGAGATCCAATGGTCATGATACCCTGAGGATGCTCCATTTCTAAGGTTTGAGTTTGTAGGTCAGTGCACTGTAACCCTGCCCCTTATCTTTAGGAGGTTGACTTGGTTTCTGTCATAAATAAACAAGTCTTGAACAATCTGATACAAACATCCACGAATGACCCACTCGATACCCTTTCATTTGGAGTTATAGCAGGGGAGGTAGCAGAGCAGGTAAGAAAGTGAGGGGTGATGATTGTCGAGGCTGATGGGGGACCATTCCTTGGGGGAATGTTGGTGGGGAGAGGAAAGTTCAGACCATAGTGGGTGTGATTTTGTGAATACATTTCTACAGGTCCCCCTGCTGTTTGAAGGTTGGCACCGCTCCTGCACTTTTTTGCAAAACCTACATTCATACCTGTTTTTGTTAAGCAAAGACACTTAGAAACCAACCATGTAAATGGAGGACTGGAACTTTCAATCCTACCCTCTACTTCTGTGGAAGGGAAGCAGATTAGAGACCAAGTGAGCCACCGGTGAGTTAACCACTATGTCTTCATCAGGAAAGCTCCTCAAGACCTTTAAGTGGAAGCTCACCTAGAGTTTCTGGGTTCTTTGAGACACACATGTGCTGAAAGGGTAACACACCCCAAATTCCATGGTCACAGGGGTCTTGTGCTCATATCCCTCTTCATCGGTTTATTTGTAGTGTTTGTATATCTTCCATGATGAACTGATTCTACTAAGCATCTCCCTGAGTTCTGTGACTTTTCTAGTAATTTATTGATTGTGAAAAGTTATGACAACCCTGATTTGCAGTTGCTTGGTTAGATGTACAGGAGGCCTGGATTCATGATGGGCATCTGAAGGGTGGGCAACCTTGTGGTACCAAGCCCTTTAACATTTAGGGATCTACCCCTGCATCATTAGTATCAGAAATAAATAATCATGCATCCAATTGATGGATAGAGAGTTAGAGAATTGGTTGTCAATTGGAGAGAAACTTATACATTTGATGTCACATGTGTTATGGTGGTGTTAAAACTAGCAAATCATATTAGTAGGGTTTCAGACTTTGGGAAAGGTATATTTTTGAGACTAGAGGAGAATCTTAATTCCCTAAGTTATCTCTCTTCTCTTTAATATAGGAAGGGATAACCAGTGGACAGGAGAAATGCAGAACAGAGTGCAGGAAGAGGCAGTGCCATCTGTCATTGGGGTATGAGGGCAAGTTTCTGAGAGCATCATAAAGGCAAGGAAGTTGATAATAGGGAAAACCTAAGAAATGGAGGGAAGTTGAGGGGATTCATACTGAAGTGGCCACAATTTCCTCATTGCAAGAGAAGATTTGGGAGATTAAATCACTGGTCAAAGAAGGACTTCTCTAAATTTGCAGCTGTACTTCCATTTCCTTGAACTACTCAAGAGCCAAGAAAAGAAAGAGTGGTGGCAGTAACCTGCTTAGGGCATGACAAGGCCTCTGGAACTTATACATGCACTGTAACTGATGCATTGGCACTGCCTGTCATGTCTCAACCTCCCTCCCATCAAGGGCATCTATTGTGGCTGTGGGTGCATGCTGTGCATATGGCAATGGCAAGAAGACAATTTGTGCTGTCAATGCTCCTGCCAGAACAGAGGGAATCAATGGGCTATTTGCCCATGTAATTGTTCATTTCTAGTCAACTGCTCTAACAGAATTTCCCAAGGGGCTGTCCTGGTCCCACTGGGATTGTAGCAAGCGATTGTCCTGCATTGTCATGGCTCTTTTTTATTCTCTGCTCCCCAAGACAGCAGATTTATGTGACGCTTTTCAGAAATGGTGACTGTCTTAGCAGCTCTCACCTGCATTCAGAATATTCTGGGGTATACCCATTGTTTGCCAACCTAACTTCTTGTCTTCCTTCTGTCATCAGAGATCTAGTTGAGGTAGTATAAAATGGCTAAGAGTTCTAGGCTGTAAAATTAGGTTGACCTGTGCTTGGATATCCATTGCTGCTTCTGATGAACTAGCACAATCTTTCAAAGTAGTTAACCATAGTCCATTCTTCATCTAACAAAATAATAATAAACTCCCAGTTTAATCTGTCATGTGTATTTAATTAAATAATGCATAAGACTCTCCCTATGTAGCCTGGCACATACAAGGTATTCATAGAAGGTGAATTCAATTTGGTAGCTAATGTAAGAGTTCAGGACTCCTTATTGTTTCTTACATGATGAGATTTTTTTTTAGGGTTTGTTTTCATCGGTCTTCAGGTTCCAATGCACTTTGGGCATCTCTTCATACAATTAATTAATTAGAGAAGTTAATTTAAAATTTCTGAATTGAGAGATAAATCAGTAGGTCTCTCTGGTAAGCTTGATAGGTTAAACCTAACTCTTTGGTGGTTACCAATGGGGGAATGGTAATGAAGATTTTTTAGGGCAAATTGCAAGGAATACTAAGTTCTGTGCTGTCTGATGTAGTCAAGGTTAGTGTAGTGACATCACCTGTTTACAGTGTGTTTTGATTCTACATATACCCTGAAGTCAAGGGTCATGGATGCAAGTCACAGGGCAAGGAATTTCAGATAACCTCCAGAATTGTGAATGCTTATGAAGAAGGTACCCACTACTTCGAAGAGGCTAGAGTAGTGGGTGTCATCAAATTCAAGGTCATGGAGCAGTGGATGACTATACTGAGAAAGAAACATTACATTTTGCAGTCTGGTACTTGAAGAATGACAGTGCAGAAAGCATGTGTAAATCCGGAGTCTCTAGAATTGACAGGTTTAAGACTGTGTCTGCACAATCTCAGGGAATCGGCAAAGTTTTTTAAAAGGTGCCAATCAACTCTTTGCTGATGTCAGGACTTGCCTGATATCTACTTCTTCCCTATTCCTCCCAATAGGCAACTGGAGCTGCTTCAACCCCAAATGCAGCTTAGCTGTGCCCCCATACCTTGTATTTCATCCTTCCAGCCATCAATGGGGATTATAAGAACTCCAGTGGGCTTCCAGGTGACCTAGTCCACCCACCGTGGTTTGGCAGACAGCTCTGTTCTGAGTCTGACTTTGTTGCTTTGAGTCCTTGAGGGTTCGGATCACTTTTCTTAGGCCCCTGAATACAGTCCTGTTGTCAGTATGTTTATTTAGTTCTTTGAAATTATTTTTCCTTTGAATTTAACAGACTCACCTGTCAGGATGTCCTGTTACCTTTCATTTTCACAAGTTGAAGTATGTTTTTGATTTCAGCCTGCCTCTTATTAATGATGCTTTTCACTGCCATGATGCCAGTGTATACTGTGGAGATGATGTGGGCTTTGAAATCTATCAGAACTAGGTTACAAATACAACTCAGTCTTTTCTTAACTATGTGGCATTGGACAAATGGGTCAATTTTCTCATATGGAAAATGGGCACATTGATAATATTGCAGGATTTTGTATCGTGGAAGGAAATAGATCAGAGGACTTAGGACATAGTAGCTGCCAAGACATGAGCAACAGCAAAATAACAATAGCCATTATGTAAGGGGCATTTGTCATTTAGGAGGCATTGAGTGAAATGCTTTCCCTGTTCACCTCCCCCTAATGAAATTAATATTATAATCTACATTTAATGGCTAAAAAATTGGAGGACTAGCAAGATCAATAACTTACCCACATTATCCATAGGGAAAAGAGGGGATCCTGCATTTGTACCAAGAATTACTTGGTCCAATGCTAAAGTCTGGCCTCCTTTAATCATACTGTGCTGTCAACAAACTGTGTGAGCCTCTTCCTCCCATTTGGATGAATTTTCTCCTGTGTCTGAAGCTGAGTTTCTCCAGGATTTGCTATGCTCCCCTGGACTTAAATGATTACAATTTTACTTTTTCCACTCCCCCCAGTCTGCCCCATTTTGTCCTCCTGGAACATTTTATGACTGGTCATGTCACAGGATATGACAGCCTCAAGTCTATTATGCCAAACAAATTCGAGTTTTAAAATATCGAATTGGTTTTAGATACAGCCATGGGAATAATTTCAAAATCTGGGCTCCCAACCAACAAAGTAATTTCCCTTTATTAATGGGAAAACAAACATCTCTTGTGAAGAATGTTTTCTTCCTTCCGTGGCCCTTGTCCTCAGAAATACAGGATGGGGCGGGCATCATTCATGCCTGAGGAGTCCTGGGAGACCAGGGAAGTGGGCTGTTGAACCAGAGCAGAACTTGACCTTGTATGGCTATGTGGTCCTGCCCTGTGATTGTGCCTCCTGCTCCCTTACTTCCTTTAAGATGTTGTCTCTATTCTCTTATGAAAGATTAGGCTGGGATCATAGAGGAACACCTCTTGGAGGGTATTTCTGGTCAGTTGATGAATTATGAGGAGGTGATTGGGATTTGGACTGTTAAGGTACCAAATGACTGCCAGGGTCATGTGGCAACAGAGAATAGGAAAAACTGTATTTTGTTGATCCAAGCCTTGTCCTGAGTACTTTATATACATCATCTCATTTAATTATCCAATAATTCGGTAACAGAGATATTGTTATTTCCATATTTATAACCCTGTGGCTCAGAGAAATTAAATAACCTGTTTCAGACTAAACAGTTACTAAATAATGGTACAACCCAATACATTTTATTAGAAAAACCTATCTTTTGAACCCAAGGTTCAAATAGTGAATAATGAGTGTTAACTCTGAAGCTGGTATCAGAATTTCTCATTGATTCAATCCCTATTCTATCAGATGCATAATTAGAAACTGCGCAAAGACTAATGTGAGTTTATAGCTAGAGCCTGAAATTGAGAGATGCCGTTCAGCTATTTGCATACAAATAGACTACAATTATTATGAAGTATAGTCCATTATGGAATTCAGTTTAGTTTGCATTTTAGCTGAAACCATAAAGTCAGCTAGGAAAGAGTTAGCTTTATCAATTACATTTTGGTGAACCTAGTTTTGCTTTTGAAGTTTTCTGAATTGATATGCTCCAGGGAAAAAACTACCCATAGGCTAAAATTGTGTAATCAACATTGTGGGAAATGAGACTGAAGTTTGTGAAAGTGTGAATCTCTTTCTAAAGAATATACCCCAAGTCTCAATTAGTGCTTTTGATGTTGGCTCTGCTCTCACTGTTGAATCAATGTTTGACTATCAACCTTTGGGATAAACTATAGGTAGTGTGATCTCCCTGGAGAATCAGAGATTCCAGGATTCCAAATTCATAGCTCCATGTCTTGCTCTATTTTCATTTTGGACAATAGAGGAGGGCATTCTGTCTAGGAGCCAAGAGTTCATTTGTGGGATTTAGAGTTGAGGATTCTGAGAACTGACTAATGTCTTCATTCACTGGAGTATTTTTGAACAATTTCTTTCCCCTCTCTTTGTTCTATAGTTTCAGCTGAAAAATGAGAATCATGCTAATCAATACCTCAAAGGAGAATTATAAGAATTAGATAAGTAATAAATATGAAATCTCTAATATAGGTCATGGTGTAGTGTAAAATAACTCAATCAAATCATTATAATTATTACAGGATTAATTTTTAATAGATAAAGCCTAATAAATTCAGTGACCCATATGGTCCTGTCATCTGTCACAAAAGTCAAGTATCACAAACAGGAAACACAGTGTAACAACTAAAACAGTTCAAGGGAATAAAAATTTTCTGTTTGAATTTCTCATAAAACATCAAAAAGAATTCCATTATTAAGCTACCTTGACACTTATCATCACTTTTTTCCTCTCTAGTTCCCCTACACCCTGGAGTTGCTCCAATGTCTGTTTCTTAAATACCTCAGCTCCAAAAAATGTCTTCCTTGATAACCAGCCTACATAATTTTAATGGTATTTTATTGACTTGCCAATCATTTATGTAACTATGTAACATTGTTCCTCTGCATGTACACAGGTCTCACTCTCTACCTCTTCTCCGCCTCCTGTCATATTCCCCACCTCCCATCTGCTCCTCCCTGCTTCCTTTCTTCCCTGGTAACCATTATATTTTTCACAGCACCTAAGAGTTATTTTTGTTGTGTTTTCAGGCTACAAAAACTTATTGATCTCTCTTTTACTTACCCCTCTTTCAATCCCTTTATTATGTATGTCAATTTAGCATCCTCTCAGCAAAAACTCTTCCTAGCAGGATTGGAAAGGACTGGAACTGATCAGGCAATGCTTCTGGATCCCCTGTAGCAGGCTGGAAGGGGAGTGGGGGTGGCTGTGATTGCTCAGAGATGGATAACTTCAGCTACTTCCCATAAATCTCCACAGCAAGGACAATCCTGGCTTCTCAACAGACACCAGTACCCTACCTCACAGGGTCTATTGTTACCGTTAACTATGTGGAGAGAGTGATCAGCAAGTAAAAGAATGTCAATGAAAGGATCATTCCATATAAAAAATAATTGAGGGGAAAACTCAGGGATGACATGAGAATTGCCTTTAGATATCCCAAAATTGTGAAGCTAGAATCAGTACACTTTAGAGGAGTGAGTTTTAAGCTCAGTGTAGTGAAGAGTGTTCTCTTACAGTCAAAGAAGTTGGATGACAGAATGAGCTTTCACAGAAGGCACTGAGTTCTACCTCAGTGGAGATATTTAAAATAAGATGGATGACTTAGAGGCAGATATATGGTAAATGGGCAAAGCATCTGAGAAAGGTTGGATGATTCATAGAGGTCTCTTTCTATACTGAGATTCTGTAATTATCCATCAGAATAAATTTCAGTACATACTTCTACAGATGATAACTTGTAACTCCTTCTCTGATGTGACATTCACTCATGGCAATTGAAAAACAAATACTTTTTGTTGGGATTCTGTGCTCCAGCGTGGGGCCACCTCTGATCCTGTCTCTTCTTTCCTTGGTTTTAGAGGTATAGTTCTCATCACACCCTCTCCCCCCATAGCCTGTCTAACTCCTGTGAAAATGGTTGGGGTGATTTAAAACACTGATCTCTTTCTGAAAATCTAGCAGGTTAGTGGAGACATGGATCAGTAGAACAAGATAACAACTGGAGCCATATAATGACCAGTTGTCTACATCTTTGGATTTCTGGGCTTCCTTCCAGGCTCTGTCATCAAAAAATTCTATATGCCTCATCACATCCTTGGGTCTCTGTTCCCTATATTTCAGTAAGGTATAATCAGCTGCTTTTAAAGGTTCGCACAGTATCTTGAACTCATGATACTGGGGGCTTAAATGACTCTAGTAGGAAGTGAAATGACTTGGGAAAACTGTTAATAAAACTGAAACAACATTTGGAATCTTATTGATCAGCAAGTGTTCATTGCATACCTACTATTTGCCATGCACTTTTATAGAGCACAGAGGATGTAGGAGCTGAAAAAGAAGATGAATTGCCTACCCTCACTGAACTTACAATCTGAGCACCATGGACCCTATGGAAGAATAAATAAGTAACTGGATCCTTTCATATTATGAAGAAGACAATATAAGATGTTGTGTTTGAAACTGCCATGGAAGTCAAGAAGAACAACCTGTTTAATGAAATTCATTTGAATGGACTTTCAAACTATAACAAAGGACCAGCTAGCTGAAGACATGGGAGGGGGAGAATAAAAAGAGTAAAGGCCTTGGGTTTCCTCAGTGAGCAGAAGGAAGCCCCGAGTGTCTGGAGCAGGATGGAATAAAGGGTGAAAGATGCTAGAAGAGGTAGGCAGAGTTCAGGCCATCCAGGATCATAAGAAAAGTTTAGAGTCAGTTTTATGTGCGCTGGCTTGCCATGTGGGTGTTTCCAGCAACTGAAATCAATACTTGTTGTGGTATATCAATCAACAACAATCATGTGGAGAATGGAATCTGTGGAGAACAATTAGCCAAGACATTCAGTCATAAGCCTTTCAGATGAAGAACCAGGTGGGTGTGACAGTGGCCTGGGTTTGGAGAAGTAGAGAGAAGAGGCAGTAACAGGAATAAACCTTCTGATGGCATGGAGAGGAGGCTTATTCTTTGGTTTTCTTCTCTGACCACTTGAGAGTAGATGTGTTGTGGGAGAGGAACTGATTCAAAATGATAGTGATATGGTTTTATTTATTGTGCATTTATTACATGACCTCAGTGGGGGGTGTTTTTGTCTACATTATGTCTCCAGTTCAATGAAGTTGTTGAAGGACAAAGAGTGTCAGTCTATTTTAAGAACCTTACTTATGTTCATTCTCAGTCGGTATTACTTCACAGTTACTCAGCAAAGTGGAGTAACTTGCCCAAGGTAGTGTAGCTAAAAAAACTACACAACCAGAATTTGAATCCAGGTCAATCTGGTCTAAAAGCTGGGCTCTTCATATCTATAACCAGGCACTATAAAAAATAACTATGATCAGTTCTGGGGCCTGGGTGGGCTCTCAAAAGGCTGCCTCAGAAGGCATTCATAGAACATTCCAAGGAGATTTGAATTCTAGAAATGAGGACCTGGAGAAAAGTGAAAATTTGGGGATGTCAAGTTCAACTGAACAAAGACTCCCTGCTGTGGTTCTTTCTAATCACAACTATAGCAAAACTTTACTGTTCCAAAATCTGACTTGGAATTCTCCCAACACATATGTAAAATAAATAATTTCAAGTCTGATTTTTTTTAGTGGACAGAAACATTTCTTTCTGTGGAGAGAGGTGACCGAAAATGTAGTTTCAACCACCTAATGAAATTAGAGTGGAAATCTTTTCCGTGGGTACCTGTCATTGCTAAGATGTACGCACACTGGGTAATGCTCTCTGATTTTCTATAATTCTGCAGTCAGTTACATCTTCAGAGATCAAAAATAACCTTTAGAAAGGAAACTTCCAGCCTGGCTCCAGAAACAGGACTCAAGCTAAAGAAACAATTTTAGTACTTTAGTGCTTACTTCTAGGGGGCTGTTCTCCTTTTCCTCTTTGAAGATGTCTGGAGTAATGACAAAAATTGATGGAGACATGAGAATTGAGCCGAGTTCTTCAGTGATAGGTTGGGGATGCTCCCAGCTTCTCACTTTATTCACTGAGTGTCCTTCAAGGACGAACTGAAGCAAATTATATACGGAAGTAGATTCCCAAGGGCAACTGCATGAGCATTGGAGGCAGTGTATGGGGACTCTTTTTCTTTGTTGTCATCATTCTGTGTCCTATATTGGTTGGATTCATAGGTGAAACCTGGGCACTGTCTCCCAGGAGTGAGAATTTCCCAGAATTTCCCAGGGGGCATCACTCCCTGTTGAGTGTGGAATTATGTTTACAAGTAGGACTCTGGGAAGGCAGGGGGAGGTTAGCCCCGGTTTGTTGGCTGAAGTATGTCCCTTGGTGCTTTTCAACTCTTTGCCTTGTTACCTGCGCACTGGGAGTGGTTCCTGTGAGCCTTCTGCAAGAAGACTTGTTTCTTTTACTGTATTTGGCTCAGGCAGTGGTACTGTGGGTGGCTTCAGTATTAAGTCTGGAACAGAGGAAGTATTGCAACACATGCCAAGAATTGCATTTTATTTTTAAAAGCTGCTTTTTACAGAATTGACTATCTGTGACCCTCCCCAGTGACGGCAGACCCACACATGGGAGCCCGGTGGAGGGGGTGCAGCTTGGGCAATTTTAGTGCCAGGCATATATAGTCTCCCCAGGGCTGCTCTCCAGGGCCACTACATCCTTTGGGGAGCCCTTACAACCCCTTAAACTCTTCCTTCTGGTTCCTGTGCCAGACCTTGCTTCCCCTGCTGTGTCTTAGCATCACGACAAGCTTCCTAACTGAGTTGATTGCTTTGCTTTATGAACGAGAAGGTATGTTTTGTTGTTTTACACTCAAAGGTCCTGTTCCTCTGGGTGAGCACCAGGATGGAACAGTGCAAACATAAATCTAGGAAGCAGGGTTGTAGGAGCAAATGGAGTCCTTCCATAGCTTTTGCTGGGGCCTTAGTAAAAGCTTTTACCTGTTCTTGGCAGGCCAGGGTGAAAGCATTCTCTGGAAGATCTGATGAGAGAAATGATGCAGTATGAAAGCCCCAGGCATGTCTGCATGAAGGGAGCTGGAATTGCCAGTGGCACATTCTCCTCCCATCCCACTGAGCCTCCATCACCTTCTTCATTTCTTCGTTGCCCTGATTTTAAGGAACAAGTGCACTGATGACCGGAGCTCGACGAGCCTTCCAGATCTCAGGCGTTCTGAGGCAGAACTGACGCACAGCACAGAAGAAAAGGCCCATTTGTTTCTTGCCTGCAGCTTACGGCTCCCGAAGGCTGTGGAGGTCCACGTGCTCACATCGGTGAAGCATTGGGGAGGCTGACAGCACCGTGGCTGTGGAAGAGCTGCCTTCCTGTCCTCGGTTCTGGCTCCTGGCGCTGGAGGGATCTCCTCTCTCCAACAAGACTGTGGGCTGCCAAGCTGCCTGCTTCGAAGGACGTTGGAAGTGCTACAGAGACGTGTCTTTGTCAGGCACCTGCCAGAGCATCTCTGCTCACTGCTGCTCTCCAGTTGGCTGGGTCTTCCTTTGAAATGTGCTTTTAGTTAAGCCATTGATGTATTTGAATTTTGACTTTGTTTAACGTTGAATAGCAACTCAGTGCTGAATCTTGTCAGCTATTAGTCGGTGCTCTGGAGACAGCTTTGGGGGAAGGGTCCCCTGGGAAAGGCTGCCTCCCATCACTTTCAGTTCTATCCTTGCCCAAGTACTTCAAGTGGGGAGGGCTGTGAGGTCTAAGGGGAAACGCCTCTGCCTCTTTCCTCGAAGGCTTAAATCTTTCAGAACTTTAAATGATTTCAAAGTGATTTTAAAATGATGTAAAATATCACCCAGACATAGAGTCCAAGAGAGCCATGTGCTTGAAGTCCAAAAATCATACTGAACAGAGGGCTCTGTATTGTTTGATTGTGTAGGTACGTCTTTATTTATTTATTGGTATCTAGCCTCTACCAAGGAGAGCATGAGAAGAAGGGGAATGAATCTAGGGAGAGCCCAAAATTTACTCTTAGAAAAATTCTAGTTGTTTTTTCCAAGACTGAAAGCACAGAGGGCACCATGGAGAGCTGGGGGCCTGTGTCCCAAGGTGATGTTATGGTCGCTGGGACCACAGAGGTGGCAGAAACACCGCAATCTGTAGAGCAAGGATGTCACAAATATAAGAAAGGTAAGTCTCAGGAGGTAAAACACTTCAGACCCAGTCCAGCCTCTATAGGAAGTTTAGAGACATCCCCTATATCTAGCCCTCAATTTTATTTACCATCAAGGAGAACTATTGGTATTGGATTAAAGTTGCCAGAGTTTAGGACATCTTTTTAATAAATGAAGGGGAAAAGCCCTAAGTCCCACGTGGCAGGAGTGTCTTTGGCATTTTCTAGCTTCTCTTGGAATTTTATTTCCTCACTTTCTTCTTCAAGAGGGGGATGGGATGGAAGCCTGGAGCTGTATCTGTTTGTAACTGCTCTAAGAGTACCCAGAGTTGACCAGCAGACCAGCTAACAAGGAGCGATGCTATCTCTACACCTTCTCTTGGCCTCGGTGTGACTTCCCATGGACTTGCTCTAGCTCCTCATGGCTGTGGGTTCAAAAGACTTCATGTTGGTCAGCTTTGCTCATTAGACACTGAAGATGGAGACTGATGGTTAAAGCTAAATTGTCATGCAATAAAATGTCTGATTTTTACTGTTCTCTGGATATATCTTCCTGGTTCCGTGAGCAGGGAGTTTGTAGAAAGACAGGATTCAAGGATTTGGGATTCTGTCTCTTGGCCAAATATATTTTTGTTAGTCTTCCTGTCATATCATGATTTATGGCCCACAGAAGTTAAAGAGGCAGAACAAGGAATTTGGACACACAGCCAGGATGCCAGAATTGAGGACCGTAGTAATTAAGAAAAATTGTTCATTTGTCTTGTTTTCAATCATTCAGAAGATATATATATATATATATATCAGAAGATATATATATATTGGCTCTGTGTAAAACGGAGTTGCAAATTTACCTACCATGGATGCCCGTTGTCTAGGCACTTAGGACTTAGCAGGGCAAGCAGACTGACAAATGAACCATTATGTGGGAGGAGTGACATGTTGAAGAGGAGTGTTAACATCAAGTAGTAATCACTCGACAGACTCCATACTCTTTTTCCCTCTTTGAAAACCACCTCTATTTTCCTCTCCTCCCAGTCTTCCCCCCTTTGGTTTCTTTGTAGTCATTGTTTTTAATATTTGTAAATATATAACATATTGTAATGGGCAGAGAGATTCTACTCCTCAAAATTTTCCCACTTTGAAAGACCATTGTAGGGGCGGTAGACTGATGTGATTATGCCTACACTGGTGTTCTTTTTCTTTGAAATCTTGTATTTTTATTTTTCTACTTTTTCCCCTCAGAGGCAAATGTAAGATGCAGAGGCAAGTGGTGGGTATCAGTCTAGAAGGAAAAAAAGTACAGGACATGTTCCTGAAGTCCTAGTCCAGCAAGAGTACTAGTCTCTAGGCCCCAAGACTCCCCCAATACTGTTGTTTCCTGGTCCCACCCCTGAGAACATGGAGTCAGGCTATGATGGGGACAGGGCTGTGTGTTCCCTGTTGGTGTCTCCAGGTCCCCGGTGAAGCTAAGATGGGTAAATTGTGAAGGAGAAAAAGTAGGGGTGAGAATCTCTGTGAGGTATAGTGTGTTGAAGACAATGGGTTTCTAGCCTTTTCTCTCCAGAAGAGAGTAGTTACCTGGTGTTTGGAATTTATATAAGAAGAAAACAGCCCAGCATGGTGCCACATACCTGTAAGCTGCAGCCTAGGAAGCTGTGGCGGGGGCCAGGGATCGCAGTTCAAGTCCTGCTAGGGGCATGTAATGAGACCTAGTTCCAAAAAAAAAAAAAAATAGCTGGGTGTGGTAGAGTGCGCCTGTAATCCCAGATACCTGGGAAGCTGAGGCTGGGGATTGCTTGAGTCTGTGGTGCCCCAGGCAACATGAGCCTGTAGTTCCACAGGCAAAAATAGCGAGACCGAGTCTCAAACAACAAACAAACAAACAAACAAAAACAAAATGTATGCTTGTCTGGCAGGAAAGAAAAAGGTTAAAGACTGTGGAAATTTAGTAGCATCTTTCTCTCTCTGTTAATGAATATACGTAAGACCAACCCACTGGCATAAAGTTTCAGTGAAGCCAAATGAATGTGCTGTAGAGATTTGCTGTACCACACTGTGCCTGCAGTCAGAAATAATGTCTGAACATTTAAACTACTGTTACGAGGGTAGAGCTCAAGTTGCGCGTTCTAACCACAATAAAATAAAAGTAGACTCATAAAGACAAAGGGAAACAGTAAAAGAGATGCCAGGCCCAGGTGAAGGGGGTGGCTTGGCATACCTTCCCAACACTTTTCTAGTAGGACTGTCAGGAATCTTGCACGTAATGTTTATTGGTGGGACATCTTGGGCAAGTGACTTTGTCAAGTCTTAGCTTCCTCCTCTGTTGTTCAGTTACTTCTTTTCTTAAAATGCTGTTACAGGAACAAAATTCTATTCATCTAGACACATATATCCCATAGCACAGAGCCTGACATTTATATAGAACTGGCTAGATGAAAGGATCACTTTGCTGGGAACAGCAGACCAAGAGCCAGCCTTCGCCATCTCTTCCTGTAGGTTCAGGATAAGCTTATTTCATCTCAATGGTCCAGAAAGGTGGTTACTGAGCTGAAGAAGCAGTGCTCAGTTCACAATTCTATGCTAAAATCACTGTTTTGGCTATCTACAGCTGCATGACAGGCCAGTCCCAAATAGGGGCTTAAAATGACATTTATTCATTCAATATTCTGCAACTTGGATGGGATGTATCAGGATCAGTTCCATGTAGAATTGGCTAGTTCAGTCTCTCTGCAGAGGTTCAACAGAGGCTGGAGGATCTTCTAAGATGGTTTGCTCAGCCAAGATGACTAGTGAGCTGATGTTGGCTATTGGCAGAGAGCTTAACCTAATAGTGATGACCTTATTTTTCCTCTTTGAGTTCCACTTGGGATTTTCACAGCATGGCGGTTCGTGCTTGAAAAGGTGTCTGTCCAAAGCAAGCATTCTGAGAAGACAACCCTCTCTTGACCTAAAGCTTGCTGAAGTCCCAGTGACCAAAACCAATGTTATGGCCAAAACTATGTCTATGTTGGAACATCAGTGACCACCAAGGTGAGGTTCCCTTAACACAAGTGAGAAGTAAGAATCTCTATTCAAAATGCTCTGAGTTCAGAGATTTTCTACACCACCTTCTGTTCATCATTGTAACAGATTCTTAAGAATTATCATTTGATTCAATGAACGCATGATCTTCAAAACCCTAAAGGTACCTTTGCTAATGTACTGTTTATTCACCCTCTGTTTATCAAAATATAATTGTTTTAGATGAATGTATAAAGGGTCCAGAACTGGGTGGCTCAATGAATTCGGTCTAGCATGTGCAATTTTTTTAAACTTGAGCTGAACCATCTAAAAATCTCTCCCAATCTACTTACCTCACCTTGTGCCCCCTGCATGAACAACTTCAAAAAAATTATTGACAGGGCATGAATTCTCTGGAACCAAAAGCAGAACCATTGTATTTTACTGATAGGTGCACATTACCTGAATAAGGGAATAAAAAGCTTTTTTGCAAGGGAAAAATCCATTTAGTGACTAAAACAACTTGTTCTTTTATAACTTGTAATATTAATTAGCCTCTCTCTTTCTCTCCCCCTATAAAAGAAAAAAAAACTTGTTTTAATTGTTGCCTTTTTCATATCTCTTGTTATATATCTACAGCTTTCAAATTGATACAGGGTTTGCTAGTAAGATCTTAAAAATAGGCTTACATTACTTTTGAGTAAGACAATTTTCAATTAATTATAAATGATCTCATTTCAAAACTCAGAAACCTACTGTGAATTCTGAACTTAATACTTATCTTCTCTAATTGCATGAAGGGGGAATGCAGAAATAAATTTGGTTGAATATGTAATTGGCATGCTTGTATTGAGATTACATTTTTAGCCTATTCAGGGTTCCCAGGGAATGGATTGAAATCTCTACTCCCACCAAAAGCTTTTGAATGCCTTGGCATCAGATGACTTTGGGGTGGAATGTACAGAGGACAGGCAGGGCACCCCAAGGGAACTGAAAGGAGGGAAGGTGGAGTGGTTCATCCTCGTGGTGAATATCGCTGCACATTGTTGTGTTTTCCCAAAATCAGGGCTATGAAAACAATAGCAACATTCTCACACGGTCAAAATTTCAGTTCTTTCTCCTTTCCCTTGCTCTTCCCCCAGCAGATCTTTTCCCCTCTACACCAGCCTCCGCATATATTATGCACAGAATGGTGGTGCTGATGAGGCCTTACAGAGTGTGCTGGCTTCAGGCAGTGCTGCTGACTCGCAGTCTCCCAACCCCGAGAAGCAGATGTCATTATGCCTCTTTTACAAAAGTGGAAACCAAAATGAAGAAAGATTAACTGTTAGGTCTAAAGTCACACAAGCAACCCTGAGCTTAATTCTACAGTCCACTTTTCCCCAATTATTTTCATAGTGTCTTTCATGGACATAAGAAGAAAGTTCATGACTTTCCTGGACACGTGGAGTGAGTTTCCCTGGTCCAGGTAACTTCTTTGGGGGAAGATGGACCTGGGAAGCAATACAGCGGGGTGTTGAGAGCTTGGTTGTAGGAGTGACAGATGCCAGGTTTGCCTTTGGCCTTCAGTGTGGGCAATTCAGAGCCTCAATTTTCTCTTGTATAAAATGAGAATAATGATGTAAGTCTTTGAAAGGAGCACAGGGAAATGGTTAAGATTGAGACCTACTTGACAAGTAAAAGAAATGAAGTACTAATACGGCCACTACATGTATGTATGTACCTTGTGAACATGATGGTAAGTAAAAGAAACCAGTTACAAAGGACCAAAATCATATGATCACACGTACATCAAATGTCCAGAAGAGGCAAATCTATAGAGACAGATTGATTTCCTAAGGCTCATGGAATAGGAAGATTGGGGGCTGACAGAGAAAGGGTACAGGGTTTCATTTTGAGTAATGAAACTGTTCTAAAATTGATTATGGTGATGGTTGCATAGTTCTGTGAATATACTAAAAACCATTTAACAGTACATGTCACCTGGGTGAACTGCATAGTTTATGAATTAGTGCTCATAGAGTTGTTGTTAAAAAGAAAGCACTTAGCCTGGGAGATAGAAGTCTTGTCTAGCTTCCTGTCAGACCACCCCCAGTCAATCCTCAAGGCTCATGGTCCCATTGGCTAACTCCATGCTTCAACTTGTAAAGTTGGGATCAAATTCCCTACTCCATGGGGTGGCACAAAGGATTGAAAACACACAGAGAAAATGGAACAGTGCCTGGCGTCCATGAGCTCTTAATAAATGCTATTATTCCCATTATCATTATCTCACACTTATTGTCCTTACTGAATGAGTGCATGGGTGACTTATGAGAAATGCTTAATAAAACACAGCTACTGGTAATAGCAACTGGGGTTGTTAGGAAGCCATCATTTATGGGAATTATCTGAATTTAAAAAATTCTGAGATGACACTGCTTTTGAAAATTTGAACATAATGGACCAAAAGTGCACCTGCTCATCCTGCCCCGAAGACCTTGAGTTTTTGGGTCCAGCCATTCCGTCTTAGCTCTCTGCCCTTCATCATGGCATGTGGGCTGCTATGGAGAGGTGTTTTGTTGTCATTGTCAGGAAAATGGTGACTCATTTCTCCTGTTCTCAGGGGCTTTCTGCAGGCGGGACTGTCCACCTACCTGCCGCTAGGGCAGAAAATTATTTTCTCCCTGAGAGACTGAAGCCTCCCAGATGCTCAGTATTAGCGTTCCTCTGTGCCGACTTACACACACTTGCAATCTACTCCTTTTCTGGCTTAACTTCAGGGAAATTTGAAGCCAACATTTTGCCTCAACTCAATTGAGGCCCCAATAACACTTGCCCTCCTGTTTCCTTCAGATCAACTGTGCTCTGTTTTATCCTGAAGTGGTGACCATTGTTTCTCAAATCCTATCAGCATCAGACGATGACAGAAACCTTAACTTACTGAAAACATAAACAAACTTTGAAATCTCAGTGATTTAATACTTGGAAGTCAAAATAATGTCAGAGGAACTCTTTTAAAATTCCTGGTAGAAAAGTCACCCAGAACCTGTCTAGATCACTCAAGACCAAAGAAAGTTTAAGGACAAGAAAAATGGGAGGGATCAGCTTTGGTGAACCCAGTCGTTTCTCCACTGTTTTCATAAACTTTTGGGAAATTTGAAACTCTGAGCCAAGAGAGGAACTGCGCATCCTTAGCTCGTCATGCTCAAGGGAAGAAAGTTGGAGAACCCTGGCAGCCTCTGACTTGGCAATGGGTATCGCTTACCTTGCTACTTGCCAAGGAGAAAAGATGAGTGCTGCACGCATGCTTAATGGAGCTGGGCTTTTGACTGGACAGTGTTTTAAATTTTCTTAAAAGGGTGAGTTTGTGTGAGAAACTCCATCCCTCAGAGGTTGACTATGAGTCATCCCTGGAGCCATGGAACGCCAAGAGCCTGATCCAGGCTGAGGTGTTGCCTTGGCCAAGAAATCTGGGAAAGCAGCATTGTGACAAAGTTGCTTCTTATTTGACTGCCTTTCTTTTAAAATAGAAACTTCTGTTACTCAGAGGAAGGTGCCAGAGGCTGTTTGCATCTCCTTATTCTGTGCAAAAGTGCTTGATTTTTAAGCAGCCTATTTTTATCACTCACCATTGCCAGTACTTCATATTGTTGTTTTGGGTGCACTGGAATATATCTTCTGAACTTGAACTTTAGTAGTGGATTGTGGGCTTGAGGGCCAAGGGATGGACCTTGTAGCTTGCTTGGCTTCTGCCCTATTTGGACACTTGAGAAGAAAGTCACATTTACAGTGAAAATCAGAGTGATCGCATATAAAACAATTGCTATAAATAAAGCCATTTGAAACACTGACATTGAGTACCTGCTAAGGGCTAAGTACTTGGGAGGCTACAAATAATCAGGCATGGTCTCTGAGCCCCAGTGAGGAACTAATGGGAGACTGGAATGGGGGTAGGCAGGTAACCAATTATGACAATAAAAGTGTCATAGTCCCTGTATGCTAACATATTGCTTATGGTTGGGATACAAAATCAAGAATGGTTGATTCTAGCATCCTGGGACTGCTAAAGATTGTCCATATTAAAAGGAATATTTTGGGTCTTTAAAGAAGAATAGACATTTCTTTTGTAGATATATAAAGAGGGCATTTTTGCTTCAATGATTCATTCCCAGTATGACATTAAGGTATTTCCATAATGCAACAAAGATTCTCTATATCCAACAGCAGCAAGGACAGTGCTTATAATGCTGACATCATTGAATGGGAATCAAAGAGAGTTTCTAGGGTTTGTATGTGGTGACAAGATAAAACTTTGGCCCTGTGGATATTTGAGACTGGATAATTTACCATAGAAGCATTGTCCTGTGGGTTACTGGATGTTTAATATAAACCCTGGTCTCTACCTACTATGTGCCAGTGGCACCAGCCTCTACCATTTGCCACAGCCCCAAACATCCCCAAATATTGCCAAAGTTACTCCAAAATGGGACAAATTTACCTTAGAATGAGAAAGACTGGGCTATATAGATTGCATACTTCTGGAGTTGAAGTATGGTAAGGGCATGTAGTAGAACCTTCTAAATATGAGATGCATTCAGATCCACATGGGATTTCAGGGGAGAATTTGTTGACTATTATTATAAAAATAACTCCCTACAGCTACTCATCTGGATACTTGCAACCCACCTGGAGAGAGCAATATCGAGTATGAGAAACCACTCGGTGATACAATACCACCTGTGATTAGAACATCTGTCCACATGCTTGTAACTCTCCATTTAGAACTGAGCACTGAAATCACTGCTGGTTACTTGTGTCTGTGGTCTTAATAGAACAGTTCTAGCACTGTGGCAGTCATACCATTGCATTTATCCACCTGTGTTTCTGAAAGGTATCAGTCTTCTGGAAGGTCACCCCACAATCTCACCAAATGAATTGCACTTCTTTTTTGGCACTGGTATGTTTATTTTTTTGTCCATTTGAATTATTAATTTACATTTTACATTGTTGTCTTCTCCCAAGGTTCTCCCACAACCACAAATACCCTTGTAACATGCTCTTGATCTTTTGTGCTTACCCTTCCCCTGATTTCTCCTTCCCTCCCTTGCTGCATGCTTTAGCTCTGTTGTCAGTTTGTTATTTTTAGATTTTTCTTGACATTTTGTTTGTTTTTCCTATATCCCACCCATATGTGAGACCATTCGGTATTTCTCTTTTTTCTTTCTGGCTGATTTCTGCTAGTGTGATTCCTTCTAGCTTCATCCACATTGCTGTGGATAGCACGTTTGTCTTTTTTGACCGCTGAATAATATTCCATTGTGTAAATATACCACAACTTTTTGAGTCATTCATCTATTTGGGGGCATTTGGGTTCAACACTTGAATTTCACTTTTAAGTCAGACCCTCCTAAATGTACTTACCAAGTGTGTCCAGATTCATCTGGCTCGTTCTGCATACTTTGGTAAGATATACGAGCAGTTACATTTAATTGTATATTTGTGTTAAGGTCTATTTCAAGTATTTAGAGAGAGACCCATTTTTAGTGCTGTGCTATTCTAGGGCATACAAATATGAGGGGTACAGTGATCCTGTTAAGCAAGAACTCATGGAACAAATGTTAGAACTCATGTTAATCTTAAACAAGTTAGGTAACCTCTTGGGGTCTCCATGTTTTCCTTTGTAAAATGCAATAAGATAAATATGCATCCTCTTACAGTGTTGGTGAGAATGGGAGGGGGTTCATCCAAGAAAGACATCAGCACAGAGCCTCGCATTCAGCAAGTACAGTATGCATGTTCACTGCAATTTATTTTCAGCAGTATGTTAAAGAACCTGTGTGCTCAGAGAGGAGTGATTGGGGGTCTTGATTAAAGTGGGGGTCAGACAAATCTCTAGGTAGTAAAAGACACCCAGAAGGAGCCCTGAGAAGGATGAGGAATTAACCTGAGCTGAGCAAGTGAGACAAGGACACATTTTCAGCTTTGCTGTTCCCTGTGCTGGAACAGCCTTTCCGAGATGTCTGCAAAACCCACTGTGTCCCAGCTGCAGGATTTTGGCCAGCTGTCTAGCTCAATGAGGCCTTCCATTTCCATGCTACCTAAAGGTAAACTTCATTCATTCACACCTTACCTCCTTTCTTGCTTTATTTTCACCTGGACACAGAGCACCATGTGACATTTTGCCAATTGGTTGTGTTAATTATCTGCTAGAAGGTCCATGATAGCTTTTGTTCACAGCTCTGTAGCTACCAACCAGATTGTAGAACAGTAACTGGTTCAGAGCTGGAGTTCAATAAGCACTTGTTAAATAGATGAATTCCAGGCATGGGGATAAAAGAGAACATCTGTTTAGGGGAAAATGAATAATTTGATATGGCTTAAGTGTGAAGCCTAAGCTTTGAAGAAATAGGAGACTAGACTAGAGAATTAAACAGGAACATGAGCACAGAAGACCTTCTTTCATCTTACCCTTTATCTTGAGCAGCTGCTAGAAGGTTTTCAGGAACTGGTCAGATTTTTGTTCTATTAAGCTCACTCTAGCTTCTCTATGAAGGATGCAGACTGAGAACAAGGAGACTGACTTGTCTATTTAGATGAAAAAGAGTGAGGACCTGATCCTGACATAGACTACATGGATGAGGACATATCTTGAAAATGAGATGACTGAAGTGGCAAATGTGATGATCAAATGGAAGGGGAAGGTAGATGGAGGGGCAGGTAAGTGGAGCTCAAGGAATCCAGTATTCTTTCCAGATTTTGGCCTTGGGCACATAGGTAGCTAGAAGGCAGGTATGAGCCCAAAGCTTACTCTACCCTGCACTCCCAACCCGACATCTGGCCTGGAGTGACACATTCAAAGATGATGTTCCTGAGGACTTTGCATGGCCTTGAGTCAGCAGCAGGTTCTGCAGGCAGCAGAAGTGGCACCTGAGATGTTCCTCATTGTTTTCCTTTCTGCTCACTTGCCCACCGGCTCTGCCTTTGTCTTGGTTGGGATTAGTCCCCAAAACAGCTGATGACCTGTGTGTAAGTGGTTTATCAGGGAGGGGATCCCTGAAAACACCTGTGGAGGAACAGCACATCAAATCGGAAAGGGGGCAATCAAGAAAGCATCACTGGGTAAGGTGCTGCTGAGAGCCAGGGGCTGATTTCACTGGGCATCTCTGGGAGATGGGGTAAAAAGTGTTACACTATGGTCCTAGGACAGTTTCAGCAGCATCACCTGTGAAGACATTAGAAATGCAAGTTAACAGGCTCCATTCTGCTCTACAAATTAGCATCTTAGGATGGAGCTCATTAAATTAATACTGCAGCTCATTTTAATACATAGTAAATTTTCAGAACCACTGACAGAAAATATGCCTTACATTTACCTGCCTTAGATACCAAAAAGTTGGGTGTATTTTGCTCCCAACTCCAGTTTCCTTGGGCCATTGAAAATAAAAGGTAGGGTATGCATGGGTGATTTATGGCTATACTAGAACCTTGAGTGAGTTGATTTGACATTTTTAGGTACCTAACAGTTATGTGCCATGAGGTACTTGTTATCATAATATCTAAATCTGACTTACAAGGTAGGGTTTTCAAAAACCCTCTGAAAAACTTTGAATTGACCTTAATTCTGTGTCTTCCCCCTCACTGGAGCCCTGCTTCCCCAGCTGTCACATATGTCTTCTCACACTGAGACCTTCTTTCCCTGTGCTTGACCTGTGGTGAACTGGCATCGCTTACAAAAATCATAGGGAGAAAAAGGAAGAGGACAAAGAGAAAAGGGAGAGGTGCAGTCTGGTACCAGCTTCCCTCAGGTTCATACCACCCATGCATAGCAGTTGCCAGTCAAAAATGTAGTTCAACAACAGGGTTTATTTACAAGGGAGTTCAACAGGGAAAACAAAAAGTCCTTGAAGCCACAGCAGCCAGTTACATTACCCCAAGTCACCATTTAGTCCGAAAGTCCCAAAGACATGTCCAAGGTGGTGCCCCTTTGCCCCTCCAAACCTGATAGGTAGGCACTCTGCCAAGTCCAGTCTCTTTCCAGCATCTTCTCTTTGCTGCTTCTCTCTATCCACGTTCTGAGCTGCTCCGCCCCTCCAAGGCTCTTCAAACTTCTTCCACAATTGCTGGTGCACAGATCTGCTTTTCAAATCCCTGGTCATCTCCAGGTACCAACTTTCCATGTCACCTTGCTGCGGTGCCACGCTCTCCACACTGGCCACTCTTCTGCCAGCCACCATGGCTCCTTGCCACCTCCAGCTCACTCTTCCAGGGGGCTTCTGCCTGGTGTGGTCACTTGGGCACCTGCCTGCCATTCTCTTCTCTCTCCTGTCCCCAAAAGTTTCTCCCTCTCCTTCTCTCTCTCCCTCTCCCTCTCCTTCTCCCTCTCCCTCTCC
>PVHY01007618.1:0-66307 GCA_004024945.1 Uropsilus gracilis
GGGGAAGGCAGAGAGAGAGTTGGAGCAACAGGACACTACCTCATAGAGGATGCAGAGGAGGGTATTAAACAGGTGCCTTCATTTCTCCCACAAAGATGTTTACTGTTATGTTCCCCATAAAAACTTATGCTACCTTTTCACCCTTACCGCTGTCTTATATATCGTACTCTCTCTGAGCCACGTTCTTTATGCCTCCACAGAAATGTGGAAGATTTTATATTATATTTTTTTACTGAGGTTAACTTTGGTTTACAACATTGTATACAATTTGAGGCTCTAGGCTGATAGCTCTCCAGATGTGAGCATGGAAGATTTTTAAAAGAATCAACCTAGATGACAAAATGAAGATTCAAAGGTTCCAGGATGATCTATAGTCTACCCATTATCATTTTCAATCTTTCATCTTATCAGCAACCATAAATTACACATGTTCCCTTTAATAGCGCAGTAAACCCAGAGTATCTGTTATTTTTAGCATAAATGCAAACAGCAAAGCTGGTCACATAAACAACTACGTACAGAAGCAGCTAACATCTGTTAATTTTGAGCTGCGCTGTTTAGAAATTGACCCTGCAGAGGCTGGGGGTCCTCAGACATTCATCTCAGGTCCTAGGAGTAGGATGTGAAGAAGCAGGGGAATACAGAGAGATCTGAAGTTTCCCTAACCCTGCCCTTGCTTCAAACAGAAGTTCCACTTCTCTTTTTGTAGTGGAGGCTTTCCTCAAAATTCCAACTGAAGAATCATTTCCATGAATGTACACAGTCTAAGACCTCCATTCCAGAGGATTCAAAACATCTGTACCTTTATTTCCAATAAGACAATGTCATAATCTGAAAACGCAAATGCTTTGTACATCATAATACTAAAAAAATAAGAAAACCTCACTCTTAAAAGGACTTTTCATTTCACTTACATTTTTAAAGCTTAGGGATTCTCCAACTGACAAAGTGTATAAGTACTGTGTCCCTCAGGCAAAGTATATGTTACTAATACCCCTAGAAATAAAATAGTACCTCGTGATGGACAGGGGAGTAGTGACCATGGAAGAGCTCACTCTCTCATGTGCGCTCTCTCTCTCTCTCCTCTCTCTCTCTCTCTCTCTCTCTCTCTCTCTCCCTCCCACTCTCCCTCCCTCTCCCTCTCCCTCTCTCTCTCTCCCCATTACCAGAGAACAGTGGGCCTTGGCTGGCCAATTACTCTATATCAGTTGCCTGCAAACTGGGAGATTCCTGTAATCCACTTGTTTTTTACCAGTCCAAAAAACAAACTCATGGTTTCTTTTTTTATTCTACAGTATTTCATAAAGTTTTATTAGGACAACCTGGCACCCAATAGAGACCCAAAAATCCTTCAGAGGATCTAACACTTAGGCCAAAAAAGGGGGTGGGGGGGGCTGGAAGTGTTCATAACCCTCAAAATAAGAGAAGGGATTAAAGGAAAAGGATAACAATATCAAACTACAACTTTTCTCTATTGGAAATTAATTTTACCATTCATTTTGGCTCATTTGGTAAGTTAATGAGTTGAAAGAGAAGAATTCATTTTAACCAAACAAATTTAAAAGATTTCAGAATTTCAAGACTTGGAGTTAGGAACAGACTTGGCTCATTAACCATCATTATAAATTATCAAAACAAATATACAAGATATTAAGTCAATTTTCCACCAAAACCTTGATCTGCTCATTATACTTGATACCAAAACTCTAAGGAAATGGCTTTACTACAGAATCAAATCATTTAATATGTTAAAATTAAATCAATTGCTTTTAATGGCTTTCACTGTTAGGATATGTATCATCCCAAACCTTTGTAAAAATAAAAGTGCTGTTACAGAATTGATTTCACCTCTCATCCAGGAAAATGATAATAATAAATAATAATGACTTCTTCCTTTCTTCGACTTTCAGATTTTATGTAAAGTTATACCATTACACACACTGTGCTATCATCTTGTGTTTTGATCACAACCTCCTCTTCTGTACTTTGTGAGGAAAGTGTCTACAGTACTGGTTAAGAGTATGGACAGTTAGGATGCACAGATCTAGATTCCAGTCCAAGGTGAACTCCTTACTAGCTGAATCTGCAAGGGCACATTAATTACATTTGATAGCTGTTGAGAGCTTCATCTAAATAGAGATAATAATAAACACCACTCTCACAAAGCTGTTTGAGATTAAATGAAACAATACATGTAAAATTATGTGCCTGGAAGATAGCAAGATTAATGATGATGCTGCTGCCTTTCCATCCCCTCTGTCATTACACAGAGCACGTAGTCAATTCACATTACTTGAACTGAGTTGAATTTCCCCTGTGCTGTCTGCCTCATAAAGTTCTACATTTTCTTTCCAGAAGAAATAGCACTTGACAAACCTTTTTAAAAGGCTGATATCTTTAGTAACTTCCGGTGTATGTATACTCCTCTATCTCTGTTGTACCACCAACCTATTGTTATTTGTGTTTGCTGCCTTCTGAAACTTGGAGTGGGTTGGACCACAGAGAATAAAATCAGCCTTTTGGAAAACAGTGGGTTCTTTTTCTCTTTGAATTTCTAAATCAGGACCATGGTAACAAAACAATAAATGCTTACCCCCAGGCCTAGCTGACGGCCACTACAGCCACTAACTGAAGTCAAAGGCAATGGTGTGTCTTCCAAATGAAGGGATACATATTTCTATCAGATCCTTTGTCAACCTTCAGGGCTCCACTCGAATCCCCCAACCAACATAAAGCCCTCTAACTCCTGCAATCCACACTCACCCTCCCTGTCTGGATCCTTATTGTAAATGAAACGTGGATGCTCCAGAGGTTAGTCCAGTTTCCTCAAACTCACTGTAAGCAATGTGACAGGAGGATTAACGCATTATAAATTCTTTTGCAAAAAAAATAAGGACATGTAATAGGCAGGAAACAAATATTTGATTGCTTGATTTAGCTCTGTTTTCCAATGTGCTTGAAGTACTTCTCCAGAATTATCTAATTAATCCTAACTGGATGGAGAGAAAGGCATATTGGATCTGAACGGACGGGAGCCAAGTCCTGGCACTCTCCTCGGTGTGAATGAGCAAGGGTGTTCTAGCCTGCTCTGCAACAGTGCCTCTCTTTGGCCAGCACTCAATTTTTTGAACTAATGGTTCAGCATACAAAAATTTGCATTTACATAAACCAAATGGCAACCAAGTCTTCGTGGCATTGTTAGCCCATAGTAAACTCCACTCTGAGTTATATTTCCTCTAATTAAATGGACTGAGAAGTGGTCCCAAGTCCAGAAAGAGGGTGGAGGGAGTACAATCTCCCCTGTGCTAGACAAACTTGCACAAGAATAATTAGATCCCATGCAAGTGAGAGCTAACTGCTCTCATTAAGAACAGCCAGCTACTGACTGACGTCTCCCAAAGAGTATTAACTACACCCCTCTTTCGCACTTCCCCCTTTTTTGCATCAGGAATTTTTAGGGATAATAACAACAAGCCCTCACAGTTTCATATATTTTTTCAAAATGCTTTCATACCTAACTTACCTATTTGACAGTCCCTGCCACCCTCAAGAGAGGGAGACAAGACTGTCTCACTTTACATAAGCACAATCAGAGGCTGGTGCAAGGTTGTGACAGCAGTGAACAGCAGAAGGGGGTCCATGACCCTTCCTCCCTGCACTCCTCTTGGGTAGTGTTTTTCTGCATCTCAATCTAAGGGTTGGAAAGTAACTCTTCAGCATCTTCCTAAAAGGTGGAATGCAAGATGACTTCTGAGAGAGAGCACCCACCACTCTTAAAAAGAGACTGGGTATCCCAGCTGAAAACACTGGCATTCAAACCCTTCATCTTCACCAGTGTGTTTCACCATATTGAAGTCAAGTTCCCATCCAAAATGGTTGACTAGGTGCCAATTGTGGTGTTCTAATCTTTGTTCATGCTGTCAGCATGACATATGAAAGAAATATGAATAAAGTGACAGGATGAAAACAAAGCAAGGGGCTGGTGTGAGATACACAGACAGGGTGTTAGCCCCACAAGCACCACAACTGGGTCAAGTTAACACCTCTTTTTTCCCTTACATATGCGGTGTGGAAAAGCTATTTATAAAATGTTTTTAAATATTTAGGACCAAATAAATCAATATTGTTGGGAAACACTTACTTTGACCAGAACTCATTTACTTGCCCTTAGTCCCATGTGAATAACAGAACTGAAAATATCAGGATGATTCAAGACCAGGAATAAAATAGATGTTCTCATTTTACCCAGGAGACCCCCCAGGCCTGCTTTCAATGTCCAGAATGGTCATCAACAGTACAATAACAAAAGCTGAGAAAAGTGGCCTTGTGAATAGTATTTAATGCCAACATGACAAAAGTAGACCTAGATATTACCTGACTCTGCAGTTCACTTTGCTGCTTCAGGCGAAGATTTTCAGGAGTGTCTGCCACAGTAGTGAAGGACTGCTTTGGGTAATGTCTGTGGAGAAGCAATTAAAGAAGATAATTAAAAGATTATGTTATACAACAATGCCTAGACCGCAATTGTCTTATCCTTCCCTTCCAACATAAGGAAAAGAGATATTTGCTTGATCACCTTGGGTCATCTCTCTGCCATTATTCTGGATCCCATCCCCTTCTCCACTCTCAAGACCCTCCAAACTTGGTTATCACCACTGTTCCTCAAAACTTTAGCCTGAGTTTTTCTATGTGTTACTTCCCATCAGCATCCAAGCATGTTTCAAGGCATAACTTTTATTTCCGCCCCCCCCCCACCTGCAGTTATTAGCATGCAGAACTAAACTCTAACTTCTCCTGAAGGTGAACTTCATTTAAAAGAGGGCTACACCCACTACTCATCTCTTCTCCTATTTGCTCTCCTCAATTCTATGCATTCTGGCTCCTAGCTCCTGTTTCCAGAAGCTTCTCTGGTCAAAGTTATAATGACTTCCTGTGAACACATCCAAGAGAGGTCTTCCTCTTATGTGGCCTCCCTTCCCTGGGAATGTCTTCTTTCTTGGTTTTTGTCACCACACAAACCTGGCTTCTCTTCTCTTCCAATTGTGGGCTTCTCTCTCTTGTCCCATCCTTTTCAGGATCCTAAGATGTAGTATAGACAGGATCTCTTCTGTCTATACTTTCACTAAGTGATCTCATTCTGACAGTTTTGGGTAACCTTTAAATGCGTGTGATTACTCCTACATGTGCACTATAGCCTACATTTCCCTCTTGAATTTCAGACCCAATGGCCCTTCCACTTGTGTATGACTCCATACTCACCGCAAATGGACTTTTTTGAACTTCAACTGTCCATCATCCCACCCAGTCCCCATGACAACTCTGTCCTCCTGTATTCTTTCTATTGTTTATTACTACCCAGTTATCCAAACCAAAAACCTGAGAGCAGCCTTGGCTTCACAAACATCCAATCCATCACGAAATCTGTAAACTATCTCCTAAATATACCTCACTTATATTTATATTCCTCCATCTCCACTGCATTTTTTTTCATAATAGGTCACATTTACCATTGCTATACCAACTCTTGACAGTCTTGACCTTCTAATCTCAATTACCAAAGCAAAAGTTCTAAAATGCCAATCTGACCACCCTATCCTTTGAGGAAAGCATCTCAATGGCTTCTCATTGAATTGAGAATAATAAAGTTCATCCTCTGGCTCTCAACATCACCAGGATCTGCAGGCTCAAACTCCATGTCCTGACCACTTTTCTTCCTAAAGTTCACGCCACTCTTTCTCACTTCTTCCTCACACCCTCCTCTACTTGCCTAGGACATCCACCCCTTTTCCCATACACTTCTCTGGCAAACATGTCTTTATCTCTTAAGTCTCACTGTGGACACCACTTTCTCTGAGAAGTCTTCGTGGTCTCTCAAAATTGTACTGAAATGTATTTTACTTTTCACTAAAATTCTTATCATAGTCATGTCTATGTGTATGTACTGACATGTTTCACCTCACAGTACAAGGAAAGTTCTATGCCAGCAAGATTAGATTGTTTTGTCCCTTGTCAGGGTACATTCAGCACTTCCCAGTGTCAGGCACACATGACTTCAACAATATTCATAAATATTTGTGAAAGACAGAAAAAGAAGGGAATCAGAAGAAGATGAAGAATAACAATTAGCTATTAACCACAGCATACAATGAGGCTACAGAAAAGCCTACCCATACATAATATATAGTCAAATTCATGCAAGCACACTGATCGCTGGTGGTGAAGTGAGGGCATCTGCTCCTCATCTGTGAGTAAGGATATAAACCATGACTGATCACTGCCATTTTCCCATATCCAGCTGACACTCTATGTAAATGGAAGGGCTCAAATTGTACCCCAAAGAATCTCTTCCCCAATTCCTTCTCCTTGGCCCATTTCCTTCATGATCCATCTTGTGTGTCTTCCTGTGATTTCTCAAAACTCCATAGCTCACTGTTTCAAACACAATTTTCCTTCCTCTTTATACCTTATTCAGAATAACTTAAAACTTTTTTAAGACATGATAGGGTCATATTACCAGGTCACAAAATATAGTGCTCTCACGTCTGACAAAGATGAGGATGGCCTAAATCACCTGAGATCATTGAGTATTTATAACTGCTATCCTGTCAAGAGGTCATTTCTCACATGTAGCTCTTGATCTTGTTCCATATTCTTCACTCTAATTTTCTTATTCTAACTCTAACTTAGAAACTAGATGTTTGCTTACTTAAACTATGAGTGAGTTCTAGAGTGACTATTTGAAGTAATAGACAAAGTCTCCCCCTCACTTTATCTTAAAGTCAGACTTTGTGCTCATCATGTACTTTAGGGGGTTATTTCTAAATTGTGCTCCCCCCCAGACAAGTTAAGCTGAAACTACAACTTCAATTCAGAGTTAGTACAATTCAAAAGAACAAAGTTGGGGGGGCGGGGGGGCTGCCTAACAGAGAAGGGAGCATAAAATAGTCTCAAAATAAAAAAAGTCTCATGAATTATAACTATAAGACTCAGAAGAAGTAAATGTAATTCTAGAGATGGCAGCACATATCACATTATATTAAAATAATTATTACAGTATGTGGAAAAAATCTAACTAATTTTGCCAAACTTCACACATCGGAAAATTCTGAATTTTTCAATATAATGTCCAGGTAGTTATATCTGTTTCAACTAATCTAACAATAATTTGCTCTGAAGTCATAGTCTCAACTCGCATTCACCTCATACCTCACCCATAAAAAAGAAATAAGAAAGTAAAAACAGAAACAGAAATAAATTGAAGGACCACAGCCCTTCACATAGTCCAGAAAAGCAAAGCATTTCAAAAGTAATTGATGGTACTATACAGTTGGTTTTATATATATATAAATGTTCTTAAAGAGCAAACCTGAAAACACTAGATAGACAGACAGATCGAAAGACAGACAGATAGATAGACCTGCACATAAAATGGAACAAGGAGAAATAAAACTGGCATATCTACCAACATGATGAAAGATTTCAGCACTTGCACTCATCTCCTATTTTCTTCTAGGCCAAGCAAGCTGACAGAAAATGAGCTGAATATACATGCAAAATATGGAAGTTGCAACAAAAGCACTAGCAATGTCTCCATGAAGGGGTGGTATTCCACATATTTGACAACCAGTACATCATAGCACTCACTAAAGGGGGTCTGGTGGAGCCAGACTAACTATGTTATACCAATACCACCAGTCCGCCTTCAGGGCTCCCATGTGTAGGATGCCAATTGAGACACATGCAAAGAGAACCAAATAATAAAGTTCTCACTATTGTAGCCATGACACTTTACATACATACCCCCACGCCATCTGATAGAGTTCCCTAAAGATGCCTGCCTTTTAGCCCAGACATAGTGAGAAAAGGTAAAAGCATGAACCTGGGTGAACCTGGGGTGGGGGTGGAGAGGAAGGATGAGGAGGTGAGAGTGCAAAAGTAAAAGAATGAAAGACTGTAACCCAGACTGGAATCAATCATCATATGTTAAATATGAGAAACAGCTAACACTACAAAGACCTTCAGGAAGAGAAAACATTGGGCAGGAGAGACCCAAGAGCCTCATTTTCTACACAGAGAGATATCTCATGGCCAAGAGAATAAGGTGAACAAAAGTTGTTTAAGGACACCGAGCCACACGTGGCTAGGAAAATTGTGCTAACACCCACCTACTCACATCTACCTGGGAGTCGGTAAGACAGCCACTTCAGACAAAAATATGTACTGGCGCAGTCACATTAGGTTGTACTGTGTTCCCCCCAAAGCTAAGATGTGAACAGATTTGTTTAAGGAATATCTCCTCCAGTGCCTAGAAAATCTGAACTGAAGCCAGCTCCAAGCTGCTGTACAAGAATGGAAAACAGCCATGCACTTTCTTTTGTAAATGCTTCCACTGCCTACTAATAAGGAAATTCTGCTACCATTTTCTTTCCCAAGTGGAGCTTAACTCTCAAGCATCCTGAAAACCTAAAAGTCAAACAGTGGGCTTTACTTGACCTTCCTAGGATGAAGAATGTTTAGACTCAGAGTCGTTCTATCCATTTATCTTTCATTCCCCAAAAAGAATGTCTTAAAACTTATAGTCATTGTATTGGAACGATTTTCTTAAAAACGATAAAGGAAAATGACAGATCATGGGAAAGAACTAGAAATATAGGCAATATTTTTCTCTGTTCTAGGAAATTTCTTAATTATTAATAACTTACAAAAATAGTCCTACTTTGGTGTGGAAGAGTATTTAAATTAAGAAATTCTCTTATGGGAAGCTGAGGCAGGGGATTGCTTGAGTCTGTGGTACCACGGGCAACAGTAGCCTGCGGCTCCACGGGCAAAAATAGCAAAGAAGAGACTTGTCTAATGGCGGTGGCCCCACAGCAAAGCCCCAAGGGAGGAGACCTACCATCAGCTAATGGATGTCCCTTCGAGGATCTGCTCTCCCAAAACGTACGGTGAAGTCATGCCCCCAAAGCCAAAGACCTGAAGCATGACTGAAGGAGCAACAAAACATGGCACAAACTGCGGAGAAGAGACCCACCAAGACCAAAGGTGCTCCAAAACAGTACAGGAATGATAAACAGCACATTCTACCAAGTCCGGGGAAATCGCACCCTCACCAAGGACGAGGAAATGGATCAAAAAAAAAAAAAAAGACTAAAGGACTAAACAAGGACAAACAGCAAAAAGAAAGGAGGCAAAGAGACCAGGGGAGATGTGGTGTGGGGGGGTATTCCCATGGGGATTAGCAGTTATACAATCATATATTGTAAAATATGCAAAAATAAAAATTTTTTAAAATAAAAAAAGAAATTATCTTATGAAATATTCTAACAGACAGATAATAATAAGCAAATCAACAATTTCCACTGATACTCCAGTTTGCCTGAAAATCACCCTTTACTGTGTAGAGGCATTTTAAGGGAATGTCTTTTTCACATGCTGGGGTCAATCTGAGTATTTTCTCCCTTAACTGAACCCCTGAAAAAATTTTGTCCATGTACCATTAACACTATTCCACATCAACGAAAAACATATTATAATTCTACTCTTAACTTTTTTCCTGGATTTTTGCGTCTAACATGCGTCTACATCTTGCTATGTCATTGCTGTGATGTCTATTCACGAATTTTCCTCCACAGCTATATCCCTTCTTAATTCTACCACTAATCTTCCCTGTAGCACCTCCATAAACAACTCACATAATGCTGCTGCTTGCAAAACATCAATTTTATGATTTAAAAACTGGACAGTGAATTCGAGCAAGTAAATGGGGGATGCTCTTCAGAAAGGAGGCTTATGAGAGCTGCAGGTAGATGACATGAAAGGGAAAAATGGATTATGATAATGCCTGTCTCTCCATCGTGAAATACAGGCCCCTGCTGAAAGAAGGTAAGGAATGCAACGCCCTGGTTCTCTCTAAAGGGCAGTCAATAACCTGTCTGACAATTGACCAAATTCTCTTCTGGCTGTAAGGGTCAAACAACTGGCCACCTTTTGATTTACTCCCTCAGCAGGACTCCATTGTAACTCCTATCATGTATTTACAAAAAAAGGCATTCTCAGAGGGATTACAAGGCAGACCTTATCTACCCGTGAGGAAATGCTTATCAGCTATTGAAATATGTCACCTAGATTTTGAATGACAGTGTGTAAAGGTGAAATATTCACATACACGATGCATGCACGCTCATAGACACCTGCATGCTGTTTAAGAAAAATACGAGTTAAAAGAGGAAAACCACTTCCCGGTGCTGTTGCTGACCTGGCCATGGGAAAGTACAAATGGGAAGTGTGTTCTGAGCAGCTCTGGGACAGATGCCCATGACACCACGCGGCACTGGTGTGCACGGCCAAGAGGAACATACGCAGGCTCAGCGCTCCAATAGCGCAGAGAGCCTATGGTCTGAAAAATATTAAAAAACAAAGTTTGTCCAAAAACAGAACATCAGAAACACAAGACAGGTCCCATTATGTTCCTCTGTTAAAAATAACGAATTTAAAGTAAATATTCAAGTCAATAAAAATTACTACATAAAACCAAAGGATGGGGAAAAGCATAAAATAATCATATTTCAGAAAGGACCTACTCAAAACTAAAAATGTGATCTAATACTCAGAAGCACATTTTCTGTAAAATAATGTTATTGCCTCACAGATAAAGGCATGGTCAGAAAATGAGTTAAATAATTTGTGGAAGACTGATCATGAATAACAATTGTCTACACTGGTGAGCATTCTCCACAGCCTACAGCCCAGAGGCCACCTGCTGTGTTCTGCCAAAACTCTGCTCTGAAAAGGGGAGAGAGCAACCTGGCCCTGGAAGGGAAGAGAGCTCAGGGGCTATTCTCAGGGTGACAGAAGATGAGTACCTGAGGACTTGTCTCAAGGTAAAGACAGCATTTCAGTCACTGACCTTTAAACAAGTGGACCTCTTGAAAGACAAAATTTTCTTCTCTAAGGTTTTTCTTGTGTGAAAAATAATCTTTTCCCAGTCATCCTCTTGAATTAGCAGGAAAAAAATTCCAGTTCAACCAAGATGAATGTTTCCACCCTAAGAAACATCCAGGGTCTATCTGTTCCACTAAAATGACAAACAGGATTGCAAGCAGAGCAGCAGGTTCAGCATCTTCCATTCCTTCCACGCTCACACCTGTCACTGGGTATTCTGAGGGGTAGTGATGAGACAACTGGACGTGAAGATATTTTTAATGACCCGTTACAAAGTGAACTAATGGAGAACCACACTTGAGGTAGAATATAAACGCAGATTCTTGTCATGCCTTGTCCTCTTCATGAAAGTAGAGAGGCTGTCTCCTGTTTATACTCATCTTACTGCAGTCTGATGTAGACAATATCAAAAGTACTGAGACAAGAATTTCTGCTAAATAGTATCTCTGATCACCTGAAACTACTTGGGTTGATCCTTAGGCCCATATTACAACTGAAAGTATTGAAGGGAGATTTCAGAACTTTAATTTATACTAAAGCAACACACTTCCATGTCTTCAAAAAGTCATTGTTAACAAACATTCTGAAGTTAGGCATAGGTTCTAATTCAACTTAATTTTCCATAAATTTACTTTTAACAAACTATCAATAGGAAAAAATACCACTAGTCACACCACTCTTTCTGGGCCCAGAAAAGACCCAAAATTCTCCTCAAAACAGTACTCCAAACAACAGTACTCCAAACATCACAGCCCACAGGTTAAACTTCCTTGCTTGTTTGACAATTTGCAGATCAGCTGTTTCCTAACTTTTCAGGTTAGCAAAACAATTCAACAATCCAAAATCTATTTAAACATTGGCTTCCACCATGAGCTTTAGAAATATTCTTACAGAGTCTATGGCCATACCACCCTGAACGCGCCTGATCATGTCTGATCTCGGAAGCTAAGCAGGGTTGGGCCTGGTTAGTACTTGGATGGGAGAAATATTCTTACAGAGAGGGGAAACTCTTCAGCATGCTTCAATTTGTTCAATTCCAAATGGTGTACATTAAATTTATTTCCTGTGATTTTTTATAATAGGCAGGCTGAGGGAAAACAAAGGAAATTATGCCAAAATTGGCATCTTTCACACCAGGGTGGTGGTAAAGAAAATGAATCATGTACATTGCCAACTACTGGGTTCCTGCCATTCCCCCTCAGCCCTTCATAGCAATTCACTAAGCAAGTGACATTCCTTTCTTCAGTACCTTAAGGCAGAGCATAACCACTTTCAATGTGCTTTTTTTTTTCCGGCTATTGATTATATAATTAAACTAAAACCCAATAGGTCATTTTACTTCTGCTGTTTCAGTGCCTTGAATCCGGAGAAAGATATACAGCTTTAAACCTTTTTCATCACAGGTTAATGGCCTAGGAAGAAAAGGCCTTTGTCAAAGGCCTGAACTAAATGGCATATTTTAAAAGAAACATAATTATTACCTTCAAAATTGTTCATGTTACCTTCAATATGTTTGGCAGTGTCAACTCAAAAGAGTTGACTCAAATGGTAAACCTAACATTTCCCTCTCAAAGCTAACAGAAACAGAAATATATTTTAAATATACACTTATATATGCATAATAGATACATACACTTGCATCAGAGTTAGAATGAATACTGAAAACACCTTTTTGATAATCGATGAATAGAGTCAGATGGATAGAAAAACAGAACAGTCAAAGCTATCGGATATAAGGGATGCTGGGAATGTCCCAGAGTCACCAGGATATCCAGAAAACTACGTTCCAAACTGCCAGCTCCTTGGGTTCCTTGCTTCTCCATTTTATATCTCTCCTGGTGATTTAATTTGTGAATACTGATTTTCTTTCTTACCTCAAGTCCCAAAATTCCCACTGCAATCTTCACATTCCATTGTGTTCTCTGGACTCTGAATAATGTGCCGTTTTTGTTCAAGAGCCACAAAAGCTCTCTGAAGTAAGCGGTCACCAAGAAATTCTGGCATCAAGGCCAGGAAGACAGTAAAGGCCATACCAACCTTGCCAGGACTGATGGGACTGATGACTACAAGGAAAAGCCACAGGAAAAAAGGAAGATTTGTGACTTGAAAGGAAATGGGTTTTATTTTTTTTAATTATTAAATTAAAAAGACTGTACTAATTTAGTTTATGGCCCTCATACCAGCTTCAGGATATTCTTAAATTCATTTAATTTAAAATAACTAGAAGGACAGGTACTTAAAACCACAATGTATTTCCTACAAGGACTCACACTTAGCCCATAATACAACACTAATAGTAACATACATTTACTGAGCACTTACTAAAATGTGATACACTGCTCTGCCACTTGTATTCAGTATCTCATTTAATGTCCCCAACAACCTGATGAGGTAGGTACTCTTATCACCCAGTTACTGAGTGTTGCATCCAGAAATCTAACACAAGCCGGGCACGGTGGCTCATGCCTGTAAGCTTCAGCCTATGAAGCAGCTGGGGCTAGGGATCATGGTTCGAGTCCCACTGGGGCAACACAGCTAGACCTAGTCCCAAAAAACAGCTAGGCGTGGAGGCGCGCGCCTGTAATCCCAGCTACCTGGAAAGCTGAGGCTGGGGATTGCTTGAGTCCGTGGTACCCCAGACAATGTGAGCCTGCGATTCCACAGGCAAGAATAGCAAGACTTAGTCTCAAAAAAAAAAAAAAAAATCTAATACAGATCTTAGAAAAGTCAATTGTTAAACTTTTCAGGAATTGGTGGGCAAGCTAACTACATTCATTTTGAAAAATCAAATCATTTACACAAATATACAAACATATTACATAAATAAATTATAAGCAGAGGCAATAAATGCTCAAATTGCATAACTTTCTAATTATTTTACCGCATCTATGCTCTTGGCATTATTTATATCAAGTGTGTCAGTAAAGGTAGGCGTTATACAGTGTCTGGTATCATGTATCCCTTCCAAAATCTGTGCTCTTGGATGTCAGGCTAGTGGCTTGAAATTAACCATGGTGGAAGTATTTTCACCACAGAAAATGGCAAGACAGCACTGTTACCTCCCAGAGTAGCTAAATTCTCCTGCAGAGCACAGCTCCTGACACTACAGTTTTCTCTTGCACCTGATAAGCACTATACCTTAATTTTGATTAACAAAGACAATTTTCACAGGGAGGTCTTGCTTTTACTTAGAAAATTAAACAACAGGAACAGTAAAAATACTTCACTCTATTGAACCATTTAATTAACTTCTCAAAGGAAGACTTGCCTTTCTGGTTCAAGAAAAACAGTTCCTCCAGAAATAAAAGTGTGGGCGGGAAAGAACGCTCTATAAACAAACAAGAAAGGAATATATTTCCTCATATCTACCGATTAACTACTTAAACAGCTTCTACTGGAGACTGAAATTGCAAAGTAGTTTTCTTTTTTAGATGCACTAAATTTTGTATCTTAAAGGGGTCTGAGATTACAGTTCAGCAAACCTCTTTTATGTTACTAACTACCACCCCTCAGACCCAAGCTTCATATCCAGCAGATGGTGGAGCCATTTTTGATGCTTTTCTTTTCTCAATAAAATGGAGCAACACCAACCAGTTGTCAATCTACAAAAAGACAGCACTCAACATAGACTAATTTAGAAGCAGCCTTGTCAGAATTTTGAAAGCCTGCAATCATAAAAATCTAAGATCTTCAAGGGTGCTTTCTATGCACAATGAACAAGATAATTAGCTTCTTTTCTTGAATACTTAACTTTCCCATTTAAGAGGGACAACTGCTAGATGTCATTCTTCAAAATTTAATTTTTTGACAAAATTGCATGTATGTGACTCATATCTGTACCTATAACACATATACATGACTAAAGGAATTATCTTATTAATTTATTTCTCACCTAGATTTTCTTTAAGCTCGGAAATAACTGCAGGTGGGAATTTTTTAATATTATCATCTTTCCTACTGTGAGAGCTGACTGTGTTGTAATTGTCATTCCCCAGAAGAATATCTGACAAACCAGAAAACTGAAGTCTCTCAAACCTTCATTCTTCCCACATGTGATTATCAGATAGCTAAAAATAATATTGCTATATTTATTCAACATAGATACATACTATGTAATCATATATATTATTATGTATGTTTTCTGTTGTCACCAATCAAATATCATAAAATGGGAAGAGCTGCCGAAGTTCAGGGTGGAAAGAGAAAACTCTCAAGTGACTGGTACTCACCCTGACTATTAGTCAATATGCACAACATGCGGATTGTAACCTGAAGCTCCTTTCTATAGAAGTCACTCTGAAACAAGCAGGACATGTCCTTTAACAGAAAATCAAGGCAGGATAATATGATTACCAACCGATGTTCCCTCAACAATGGAGCACAGATTCCACAAGATGTTAAAAAAAATCTGTTGTTCAAAAAATGAAGGGAGGTGGTGGGGAGTGGTGCCCAGTCATCAAATGTATTTGGGCAATGATGGGTCAGCAGAGAGAAACAGTATCTTTACTGCAGGACTTCTCAAATTTGGTCTTCTTTGGCCAGAAACATTTTATACAACTTGTGTTCCTGGGGACATACCCTGAGAAATGTTCATTATGCAGCACTTCAGTCTAAGTATGCAGATTGGAAAGGAAACTTTAAAAGAATAGAAAATAAATTTACATGCCTGTCCGCATTCTTTCCTCAGCAGTGGGCTTTCTAGTCCAATGCACTTTTTTCCTTCTCTTGAATGTGGCTTTGCCTGATTGGTAAAGAGATGACACCTATTCAACCTTTCAGACCCTGTTCAAATGACCCTCTTCCATATTCCTTTCTCAATCTCCCAAGCACATACTCAAAGGGGCACTTCTGCCAGTCATGATAAACCATTGTATCAGCATTTGTGTGTATATTTCCCTAATTGCCTGCATGTTTGGGGGTGGGGGTAAGGGACAGTGGGAAAAGAACTTGAAAAAATATTGAATGACTAGATGAATGGTTGAAAGAATGATATAGAGAATTCATAAAACAAAAGGTATAACTGCCTCTAGGTGCATTTTTATGAGACTGATGTGCTACCTACTGTGCTAATGGGGCACCTTCTAGATGCATTTTTAGAAGAAGGTTAATTATACAGCTGACCCTTGAACAAAGACAGGGTTAGGGGGAACCAACACCCCTGCAGTAGAAAATGAGTATAAATTTTGACCCCCATCCCCAAACTTAACTACTGTCAACCTTAAGCCTCACCAACAGTCTAACAGTCGATTAACATATATTTTGTATTTACTCTTCATTCTGAAGAAGTAGATCACCATAAAGGTCTCCAGTCTTGTCATTATCATCTTCACATTGAATTGGCAGAGAAGTGAGCAAGCAGGGGTGGATCTTGCTGTCTCAGGAGTGGAAGAGGTGGAAAAGGCAGAAAAAAGTCACATGAATTTGAACTAATTTGTTCAAACCTGTGTTGTTCATCAAGGGTCAACTGTATACTATTTTACTAAAAGGGAAACTAAGCTTTTCTCTTCCAATATCTAAAGTATCATAGTCTTCCACAAGTTCTTAAAATTATTCCACTGACTCTGCACTACTTGTCTAAAGTCAACACTTTTTGTGGTTTCTAAAGATAGGAAATACTACCATAAATTAATAAAAATAGAATGCAGAAGTCTTTACTCAAAGATTAAATGTGACCAGTCAGTATCAAATAAATCATAACTTGTTGGAAAGTTTAATATACACATTTAATGAAATGTGTCCTTTTTCTTCCTGGTGCCATGGTCCCAGTCTTGTAGCACTAACTTATGAACTGAGAGCCCACACAGAAATGCTCTTGACCTCAGAATTCAAAAACTCAAAACACCAAAAATATTGAACGTCCATTGTCTTAAAAAAAATCCTCTCTGGACAAGAAATGTGACTTCTCATTTGCTTCTGACTTTTAAAAAAAATTAGATTTTTTAGTGCTGGATTAAAAATCCAATTCTAAGCTTTATATTTTTATCATTTGCCATTTTCTTTTCATAATTAAAGAAGAAAATGTTCATTTTGGATGGGGAAAAGCACACAAAAGGTTTCCATTCATCTTTTGTAGTTTTATATTTTCCAGGAAGCATGATTAAATAAAAACTTTAGGAATGTGTCTGCCAAGCAGACTTCTTGATCACTGATGATATCTCAACAATGAAAAAAGTCACAAATTTCAACTGTAGAAAAGCAAGTCATGTATTTAGTCACTTTTACTCCATATTGTTTTTTAATATCTTGCTGATCTACTCAGAAAAAAATGAAAGATTACTAAAATTTATAGATGTTGATCATGAACAAAGTGTGATTGTTAAAATACCTGCCAATACTTGTATGAATCATAATCTATTCCCAGAGACAGCATCCAGTCAAGCACTTAATGGGGGAAAAGGGACAGGAAGCAATAGAAATATCTACAAAGTTCTACAATATCTTGGTTGTTGCAAAAGGATCTATCATTAAAACAACTCACATTTCTCCTAAGTTCAATTAATAAACACATCTCTTCATATTTAACACCACCCCCCAAATGAAGCTATAAAAAGAACTAATTTTTTAAAATATACTCTATTTTGTCCAACAAATTAGGGTAGAGATAAAGTCACTATTAGATAAATTCAGAGGAGGGACCAAACAATGGGCTGGCATTTTGTAGAAATCTGGTAACTAAATTAACCAAAGCAACTCTTTTTTTCTTTTTCATTGAAATGATATTGCATTGCAACACTACAATACAGGTGTGCAACTACTGTATGGATCAGAAGAGATAAGTCTTAATTCTCTCTGACCTTGACCAAGTCACTTCATCTTGAGAGGATCCCTTTCCTCATATTGTAAAGAGGGATTGAAATACCTTTCCCATGTGCTTGAAGGATACTGTCAAAGGCCATACACAGAAAAAGCATAAAAGAATATAAAAATTTCAAGTATTATTCACTTAGTCAAGAGGGCCACTTTTATTCCACAATGGTATTGCCATATATTTATAAGCTCCCATTCTCTGTAGGGCACCCAAGCACCATGGAATATTTATACAACTGACAAATCCAGAATCTACTCAACAAAAGACTTGTGTATGTCAGAATAGCAACACATTTCAATGCAAAGTGAGCAGCTTTCCAAGACAAAAATTTCCGCTGTGGCAGCTTCACCAAGAGGAACATCCTGCACTGAATTCTTACTGCACCCATGTCATCTTGTGGGCACTTCCAATCTTGTTTTCCCCTCACACGCTGTTCTGAAAGAGTTGGTATTCCATCAGTCACTGTGACAGGCCCACATTATAGATCAAAGTAATTTGTTTATTGACTTCTGAATACCAAATTCCTCCAAGGACAGTCACAGATCCACAACATGCTGGGAAAACACGGCTGGAGAACATGTAAATACAGACATGCCCTGACAGCTCTGGATGACGGGCTCTCAGAAAATCTCCCAGGGTGCACTTCTTCCTTCAAGGACCACTCCACTCTTCAATATGTCACCTTTCTTCCAGAAAAACGAAAACAAACAAATAGACAAAAGACTGGAGAGCAGAAGACAAACAACAGATTTAGTGTCACATGAGTTCTAAAAATACAAAAAAAGTGACAAAAATGTGAATGGTTGCGTTGCTGTTTATTGACCAGAGAAACAGACCCAATGGAACATGTGTTCATATGCATACATATATAAACATAGATGTCTGTACATACATGTATGTGTGTCTATATGTACTATGTACACAGACACACACACACAAATACAGATTTTTTAAGCAATTAACTGACTGCTAATTAGCTAGATTAGTCCTGATCTGTAGACCAGTCCAAAAGGTTGGTGATCCAGGGCTGAGCTGAATATTGCAGGTGGAGTCCAGCAGGAGTTAGGAGGCAGAGTGCCTTCTTCCCTGGGAGATCTCTTGCTTCTTACAGCTGTCAACTGCTTAAATGAAACCCACTCCCATTATGGGCCCCATCTATTTTACTCAAAGTCCACAAATTTAAACATTAGTCTCATCTAAAGAATAACTTCATAGCAACATCTAGACTGTGTTTGACTGAAAATGGGTATCTCACCAAGCTGACAAATTAACTACATATCACAATTGATTTCTATACTGGAGATAAGCTTTTCAACATGGAGGGTAGCTGCTACCTGGCAGGGTGACCCCACCCAGGGTCTAGGGGACCCTCTGCTTTGCACTTTCTAAAAAGAGATTTGATCAGTTTATTGCTACCTGAGTGAGAACCTAGTAAATGTACTGTTCTAACCAAGCTCATAAGATTACAAACCAGAAATAAATGCAATGACAGTATGAGATGCCGCACTCCTCCAAAGCCTAGATACCATCTATCCATTCTCCAGAGATTTTCTTCTACTCTCCCTCTCCCTCCCATCTGCATGTTGAATTGCTTTTATTCTCTTAAGACTTCAGTCAAATGTCTCAATCTCCAAAATCCCCCCCCATCCACATAACCAAAATAAGCCCTGTTAGACCCTCATTTCCTCCTGTGCTGCTTGTTGCTGACTGATGCCATGCTTATCCCCCTTCTGCAATGACACCATCTGCTCTTTTGCAGCCCGAAACTGTTTCCACATCTCTAGTCTCTAAAGTAACAAGGAGGGCATTTACAGGTAAAGTAAACTATGTAATAGAGAAAGATTTCCTTCCCCTTATTTTTAAAGCATTCATTCTTAATGGTATAAAACCCCAATTGGCTAGACAATGTGCTTTCCAAACTGCTTCATCATCGCTAAGAAACCAAAGAGAAAAGCAAACGTTTCTGATGAGCAGAAGAACTAGAATGACCTGAAGAGAGGAAATGCATAGAAAGGAGGACTAATTAATATTTAGAATTTTTTCCAGAGCTAAGTTTTAGGTAATTCAGCCTAAAACATTGCTCAAAAGAGGGCACAGTGTTCTTTTTCATCAATATTTGGGCTCACCAGATGGAATTTCTCTTCTCCCTAGAGATCTGTAGATAAGCACTAATAAATTCTGACTTTGCCATTTGACTTTTTATACTTCCTACTGGGACTATCTGACTTCTATTTACATCTTTTTGTTTTCACCTTTCTCAATTCACTAATCTTTTCCTAAATCATCGTTACCATGACTGCATTTCAGCACATTATCAGCAATCTCCATAATCATCATACAAGAGGATAAAACTCAAAAATGTGAAATATTCTGCCCCTAAGTATTGAAGTGACCTGGTTTCAAGGGCTGAGATGTCTCCAGGACACAAGACTGCTTCTCCTGGTAAGGTAAGCACTCCAGAATCCCTTAGAATGCCCACTTTTCAGTGACTGCATTGGAACCTGGCTACTTTCTGATAACATAGAGAAAGCATTTTAAATCTCTATCCTTTTTCTCACCTTAGATTGCATGCAGAAACTGTTTACTCAAGAGAAGTTTCCTGCTAGAGTCACCCACCACCCCACTTTGCCAGGGACGGATGGGCTTCCCAGAACTTTCACTGCCACCATCAGGATATTTTTGGCAAACCAGGTGCTGGCCCCGCTATTCCCTGCAGTCCTCCAAATGCGGTCACTGCCAGGGATCCTGTGGCAGTTCCAGTCCTGTTCCTTGGCTGTTGACCTTGCCCTGGATTTGGGTTCCATCTACTGAAATGACTCCAGCCTCCCATTCAATAAATACAATTAGCACCCGTCTTCTTGGGAATAAATTATATGCCCTTAAATATGAGTCAGCATCGGAGAGAAAAAGAAGATAAAGCACCAGCCCTGGTATCTGGAGAAAAGGAGGATGAGATTCTCAACCACAACCTGATCAACCACAACCTGATTGCAACCTCATCTCTCTGTTCACACTAGCAGAGCAGGGCATGAGCAAATTTGCTAGAATAATAAGATAGGGACTTATCTTGAGGACTTAGAAGCTAAAAATTCAATTGACCATGAGTGGGTAAAATTTACATCCAAGGGACCTGAAAAATAAGCTCCAACAAATTTGAATACATCAGATAGAAAAAACTGAACTTCTAGTAGAACATATGACATAGTAGAACATAAAAGTAGAGATAGTAAGAAGCTACAGCAATGGTATATGTTTTAAAAATCCTTAAGAGACACCATAGAAGGACTTATTTACTGAAAAAATTTTTTTCAAAAACGGATGCATTTAAGGATTAAGTTAAAGAATGACTCTATAACCTTTAAGGATCTGTATTCAGATATCATACCTGCTTTTTAGTATTTTACTCGCTGAAAAGGTCACAAACCAAGTGATGGTAAAAATGGCACCAACATCATAATCAGAAAAGCAGTGGGAGAGGGTTGTTACTGTGTTTTCTTGAGGAAGAAAACATGAAGCTGCAATGAGCTACAATCAGCTGTCTGGAGTTGTTTGGAGATGAGTGATTAGGTACCGCCATTAGCATGTCTGATTCCACAAGTTAGCACCAAGAGGAAAGGACCAGCAAACATAAAAGACTCTCAGAATACAATGAGAAAGGTTCAGTCTACTCTTCACTAAAAGAAACCAAAGCTTCCCACCTCAATTCTCCGACTTTTCTATATTAAGAGCAATGACAGCTAAAAATTAAAGGAAGACTCAAGAGAATCTGGCAGCAATATGATACCCAGAGGCCAAGTCAGTCATGGTCAGAATCCTCAAAGCTTACATAGTTCAAAGTAAGTGGAAAAAAGAACTCACCCCTTCCCTACATGGGGAAACTCAGTCACCAAACGGTTGTCACCAATAGGTCATCTGAACATAGACATTCTTTGTACTTAAGGTAAAGTCCTTAAAGATGCCAGACCAAGATGAAACAGCATCATCTTGAAAGAGCAAGGATAATGCAGGGAAATCACCAACAATCAGAAAGAGCCATTTCATTCCAGGTCTCAGATTGAGATTTAACAGAATGAGTCCTCTCCTTCCCATAATCATGGAAATGCCACATTCTCCCTGCGTATAAGAACTGTAGTCAGAGCAAACACAGTAGCACTGGCATTAAACGCAGAGGAATGTCTGGGACTCATCCACCTTGGCCAAGTCCTGACAACCACGTTTAAGAACCTGGGTCAATATAAAGAATTTGCTGGCAACATTCTTTACCCCCATCCATCTTGACCAAATACAAGATTTGTGGTTTGGAGATTTGAATGGAAAAAAAGAAAAAGGATATGGAGCTGAACTAACTTCCTGGTCATAAACTGCTTTCCCACCATTTTTTAAATCATGGCTATCCTAGATGTTTCTCATTTGCCCATGAGCACTCATATACACAAAAGTCTAAAAGGAAATACACAAAAATAGTAACAGTGATGGTTTTGGGTAATGGGGATTTCAGGTAGTTTTTCCTTCTCTTTTTAATAATGCTTAAAACGCTTACAATAAGCATTAACAATCTGTGGGAAGGATAGAGGTGCTGTTATTGCTGTTCAAATATAAAAATACGAACCCCTGGGACTCTTTAACTCCAACCAATGAAGGCTTATTATAATAATTCCCAGGGAGGAAAGCAAATTGAACCTGTAGCATTTCTGAATGCTGTGTCTCTGAGACATGAGCCAAACCCATATGAAGGATTGTGAGGGAGCCCACACACTCATGATATCAGAGTAAAATGAGCAAAAACAAAGGGAAAATGGAAACTTGAGCTAAAACAATTTTTCCAAATAAGCTTCTAACCAACATGTGAAAATATATTGCTGTCAATAATGAACTAGAAACAATGCAAAGATGGTTCTGAATCCATTGAGGTTGTCTTACACTGTTTTTCCCCCTTACTTTTTTAATCACTAATAAGAAAACAAAAAGTACTGGTTAGGGCAGAGCCAGGGCAGGTATGTTCAGTGATAATTTCCCAGGAAAGTCTGAGAGTGCAGGTGAGTTGTCCTGAATGCTTGATGTCAGTCATTTGCCTCAAGGGGGGAGTTGTGTCCCACCTACAAGCTCTGAGGTGCCCTAGCACAGCTGCCTTCCATCTCTGACAGTGGCCAGTGGACAGGGCATTGTTTTCCCCTGGCTCAAGAACAAGCTTTTCCTGTTTTCTTTGAAACGTGAGAGATTCAAAGATGTCTTATTTCTTTTCAATTCACATTTTACATTTAAATTCTCTTGGACATAAATGAAGGGAAGAACCACAGCATAAATTGTATTTTTTCCAAAATGTTCTCAGAATTTTGAGAAATGATGAAAATGTCACTCTGACTGAAATCTCTATTAATGTCATTCAAATTAATTGTATTTTATTACAACTCAGGATTAAAAGAAATGTATGATTTGGCATTTACTCCAAGTCATACAGTACAATTATGATATCCAAAAATGCCCAAATATTTCAGTGTCATCAAACTTAAGAGTTAATTGCCCAGGAACTGCAAGTAAGTGTTCTATAAACACAAAGACAAATTTAGACATCTTGTGTTAACCTTATAAAACAAAGTTGTTTCTAGAGAGTGCTTAATTCTGGGTAGAAACTAATGGCATTCATTTCTTTGGAGGAGATGAACTTCTATGCTGAAGCAGAAAATGTATCCGGTTAATTTCAAAATCATCACAGTTCATTATAGCCAGAGGAGTTACTGGTACTAAGAACTTTTTAAGTTTCTGCTATTTGAAAGTTATACAACCATATGCTTTGTAAATTTTATCTGAAGTAGTGTAACAAGTTAGAATCTTGAGCTTAGACTAAGAAACTGGAAAAGAGCCCGATCAAATCCTTTAAAATCCATAATTTTTAGGAAAAATATTTACAATTCTGAATACTAGCAAGAATCTCTGAGACCTCAAGAGACATAAAGAGGGAAATGGCAAACTAGCAAAACTTTTTTAATCTGTTAACTTAAGCAGCAAAAGGAAACAGGCTGGGGGGTCGACGGATCTCTGAGGTCAAAGTGACAGCTCTTTTAACTTTGGCGTCATGCTGTATTGACCCACAAAGGTTAGGACACAAAACGATCATGTGACATAAAGGAAAATTCACCCACCTGCTTTGCTAGCTTAAAGTAACCTTTACATATCTAACCACATCCGAACTTTATCAAACACCAGCTCTGTCATACGAGCAAGTTATTTAACTTCTCTGTCTCTCCATTTCTTTATTTCTAACATGGCAGCAATAATAATACACCTCACACGTTGTTATGAGAATAACATGAGTTATTACTTGTAAAGTGCTTTGATCAGATCAGACACACATTGAACAGTTAGTGTTAGATAAACTGTAATTTACACGACTGCTTCCACCACCCAACTCTGTGACAAGCCCATCATCCAAACCATCAAGCCAAATTAGCATCAAAAGTAGACACAATTCCTGTGAGAGAGTTCTGGGGGCTCTGGCGTGAGAATGAAAAGGAAGTGTCTGAATGATTCCAAGTGGATACACTGAGGTGATGCACACATTATAGTAGCCAGAGGAGCTTTGCTATAGGCTGCCCTGCGGCTATGCTTTCTTTGTCCTGAGGCTTCTGTGTCTCAGGGTGACTCTTCACAATGTAGACCAATGAACCAAAGTCAAAAACACCTTGCATTATCAATGAAGTTGAGTTAGATGGCAGACGTGGAGCAACCAGTGTCTACTGAGCTCTGCCACGGACTAGACACTAGGTCAGACTTTTCTACAACATGACGTAGAGGTGATTATCTGTTTTTCACAACAGAGAACATTTTGTCACCAGGAAGCTAGGGGCCAGACCTCACACCCAGATCCCTGATACCAGTCTAGACTTTGTCCCACAATGTTCCCTTTTGTTCATAAAATAAAACAAGGAGTATCTCAGTAAGGAAAGGGAAATTGACTCAGTTCTTGAATGCCGTATTTCCAAATTTGTGAAAGTTTCAATGTTTAACAACAAACAAAAAAAATAAATAAAAGAAATGCAAAGGGAGGTATGATGACTGTACTCCAAGCCCCTTAAAAGCAAGAGGGTTTGTTAAGTCACCAGGGGTGAAAAAACACATTTGTAGCACATTTAAACCTGTAACCCCAAAGAAGTTACGATAATATAACTCTACTTTACCTCAATAAACTTAATTGAGAAAATAAATAAAAGCAACAGGAAAAGATTTTGGAACAGTAGGAATAAGTATATGCATCTGGTGGGAGGACAAGGTAGTAATTAGGGAAAAAATGGCATCACACATAGACTGAGAATGTGTTCTGAGAATATAGACAGACCAGCAATTCCATTCCTGGGTACATCCTTTAGATTTGGAATCCTTACATATTTACAACCATGTCCTCACATCAAAAAAACTGGATAATACTGTACACTGTAAAACTACACAACAGTGAAAATTGCAACAGCAATATATATAGCAACCTACAGAAGCAAGGAGGCATGCCAAAATCAAATGTTAGGTGAAATAAAACAAATTATATGTGTAAGTGCTTTTAAAACAAGTAGTAAAGCTCAGATCTACTCTATTAATTACTAAAAGTAAAACAGTCATCAATTGTTACAGGATAAGGCAAAACAAGAGATGTTCCCTCAGTTGATGTTCCCTGAGTATGTGCCAAGACCAAGCTGGGAATGTGCAGGTAAGAAATTTCACAAAAAGAAGCACATGAAACAAAGGTTACATGAGGTCTCAGAGGAAAGAGAAATGACATCTGGTAGAGAGTATGATTTCCTGAAGAGAACTGTCATTTGACTCCTACTGCATAAGATGGGGTGATGACTTGGACTAAGCAGTAATGGAAGACTGTCCATCTCAGGTAGAGGAAGCACTTGCCAAGAAGGCAGCAGATACCAGGCAGGTTCAAGAAACTTCAAATAGTCCAATTTGGAACCTTATCTTAATTCTATGTAGCCGGAGGTCTGTTCAAGTTTAAGATCTGTTGAGTCTGCATGACCCCGAACAGCCTCTGAAATTTCCAAACCTGAGTTCCCAGTAAGACTCTGGAAGAAATGTTGATATGGTTTGTTAATTTATTCATAACCTAATATGACATAAAAGCACTATTTAAAACTAAACTTATTTTGTTTTTCCAAATGCCTTCAGTAAATCATCTAGTCTTGAACATCAACAAATGCTACCACAAGAGGGGAAAGTTCAAACTTCAAATCTATTTTTCCTGGATTTACATCAATTAACTAAAAACAGGGCAAACTTCAAGCCATTTTTTATAATCAACTACAATCCATTTTACGTGTTTCCTCAGAAATATTACTGAGAATAGCTATTGTTTAAATGAGTAACATCCTTTCTGCAGCTTATGGGACCTGACTTTTGGTGCCACAATCCACCAAGCTCTTCCCTTTCTGGTAAAGAGCCAGGGTTAGTTCAGGGAGGTTAGGCCTATCTCCTGTCATTCTGCCTGTGATACTGACAATACATTTTCTCTGTCCCAAAAGAACATACATAGGATTAATTCTTGATCTTTTAGACTTTTGGAAGGTGCGTTAAGCTAACTCCAGAATCAAATTTCACTGCAAGTTTTTTGGTAAAAAGCATTTCAAACATACACTAATCAATTTCCATCAGTTACAAAGATAAGGCTTAGAAATAGAGGGAAAATGAAGATGGAAAAAAGATGGGAGAAACTTAATCATTATAAAATCTCATATTTGAAAAACTACAAGTCAAAACTTCTTGAGAAACAACCTCAGTGTGCCTAAAAAACCTTTAGTGCATTTTAAAAATAACTTGTAAAAGAACCAACATAATTTTATGGCAGACTTATCAAATGCAACAGTAAACATAAAGTTATCTTAGTCATCAACATCTAGTGAAACTTTTTTAACATTTTACAAAGCTATCATAATATCAGAGCTACATTAAAAGTTTACAATTTCAAAGAAACTTAAAGACAGTTCAAATATCCTTTAAATGATTGCTTAACTGTCAGTAGTTCTAGAAATTGATTTGTTTACATTTCAGATCCAACAATTTCCTTAAATGTGGGTGGTGCAAAACATTCAGAGTAGGGCTGAGATGCCTGGGTTTTAAGTGTGGCGCATACATTTACCCACCTACTGAGTGGGTAGACCTGAGTAGGTCAAAGGTCCTAAACACTGATTTTTCCTTCCAGCCTGCCTATATGTAGAGTGATTGTAAGGACAAAGCAGATGGACTTAAAATTAAGAAATATTAAAGTACAAAATTATGTAATAGAAGTTACTGTGACGTATTTAAAAGACCATATATTAAGAGCATCTCTAGCACCTCTCCCCCATTAACCATACTCACCACTGAACACCAGGCCAGCAGTTAGGGTGTAAGGCCCCACATTTGGACAGGCAGAACAACTGTGCCTGCAATCTCTCAGGGTTCTTTTCCCAGTGGAAGTGTTACAAACATTGTTTCACTGTTTGCTAGGGTGTCAGTCCCATAAAAGCCTATGCATATCATGCTCTGTGTCACCCGTGCTTGTACAGAGATGCTTACCTGTTTGATGCCGAGTGAATGCTACAGGGTAGCAAAGTTAACACTTAACATGCCATGTTATCCATGTGCTTAGTGAGCAACGCATTCACATTCTCGTGAGCAGAATTAACAAAAGCCCAGAGTAATAAATGGCAGTACATATTCAGAGAAACTAGGGAAATAACTTTCAAAAGGAAGTCAAAATTCTTTCTGATTCCTTCAAAATGGAGAAGAGAGATGTGTCCTCTTGATAAATATAAACCTCAGAGAGTATGGCATATACAGTTTTAATAGCCTCTAGTTTTACCCAAAAATGGACAATAGCCTTAAATTCATTTCTCCAACTAGTAAAGCATATCTTCTGTGCCTGCCAAGTATCTGTTGACCCCAGTTATTTTACTAAAACTGAAATGAATTTCTGCTTTAATTAAAACTTCCAATTCTCTCAACTTTTTGCGAATCTCTAACATTAGAAAAATTAAAGTCAACTTTGACTTGAGAAAGAATGGTTATATTAATATCAATTGTTTAATTTGGAATAAAAGCGTCATCATATAGATAATAACGCCAACCTATAGTAACACTTTAAAGTGAATAGAATAAAACATTGTAATGGTACAACAATCCAAATTGGGAATACTTCTTTAGAAGCATTTTCATGGAAATGCTTGGTCATAGGCTAAGTAAACTAAATATGCAAAAATTTGCTACAGCAGCACTTGAATATTAGGACATTCATTGATTTTACAGAGCTTGAGTCCTGCTACATCCAAATAATTCAAGTCCCCATGACATACTCATCGCTCTGCTGGGGTCTGATGCAGGGTCATCTAAAAATAGCAGCTGGAGATGCAGCCAGATCTCCCTGGCAATGATGAAGAGGCGCCTCTAAATGGCAGAAATTACAGTTTAAAGAGAAAGCACTGCTTATTAAGTTCTTTGGAGTGAAGCACAGATGGAGAGCTACTGTTCCTGATGACACAACTCCCTGTTCACACTCTGGGGTCTTATTCCATCTTAACTCACTGGGAGCATATTCACTGAAAATAAAAGGTGGGGGGTTCGTAGTCAACTCATGGGGTAACATAAATAACAGGACACAGAATGTTAGAGGGTTCTAGAGATCAGCTGTAACAGTAATTCTCAAACTTGAGCATGCATCAGAATCATTTAGAAGGCTAGTTCACACATCTTCAGTGTGCCTGTAAGACTCCATACACAAATATGGGTCTAGAAAGCATCACCTTTTCCCTGTAATATTTTTCCTCTCCATGGACTCATTCACCCTGGGATAAAGCATGCTGTATTTCTCCTGTTGTTTTATTTTCCTCTGAACTATGTTTTCTCCATGGCCACTACCCCATTTTCCTCTTACTCTATATGCAAAATTCCTCAAATATATTATACTTGCTTTCTCTAACTGTTCTTGAGCTCTACCCAAGCCTCGTCCTCATCACTTAAAAGAAACCACTCAACTCCTGGACCTGCTGCTCAATGGGCAGTGCTCAGTCCTCCTCTTGTTTGCTCTGTCAGTAATACCCAGTGCAATTTATCCATCCTTCCCGCCTAGAGCATGTTCTTCACTTAGCTTCCAGAACACTCTTTATTGCCTTACCACTGTATGGATTGCTATCAGCTGAACTATGTCCCTCAAAAAAGAAACGATGTAGCCCTAACCCCCAATATCTGAAAAGGTGGCCTTTCTTGAAAATAGGTCTTTTGTGGATTTAACCAAATTATGATGAAGTCATGAAGTGAGCTTTAACCAAATATGATTTTCAAGGATGTTTCTCTCCCTAGAGATAATTGGGTCCTCTCTTCCGTCTCACATTTCACTTGGGGTTGGATGACCTAAATCAAGCAACTGGTCAGCATCAGTTCTCCCCTGCAGGAGTTGTACCCACCTACAGATGGTCTAGGGATAATCATCTATATGTCTTTGCATTTTATGTTAACATAAGCTCCTGATGCAAATACATGGTCCTATGATTCAAATGTCTGCTTCAGGATGAAATGGCCATCCTGAGATTTATTTTCTTACTTTGCAACATGCAAAATACAAACCCAATGAGAAGAGCAAAGATGTAGAAGGGGAGTATGGGAGCAGTTTGAGAAAAGATGTTGATAATGTTCTATGTGTGCACAGCAGCTGTACAGGTTGTGAAGTTAAGCTTTATGACACTGACTTCTATTTTATGTGCCAAGTTTTCCCCGTTAGGCTTCAGCAGGTGAAATGTAACAAATCAGTACAGCTAAATTCTTAGCCACTGAGCTAAGAAAACTCCCTATCACAATGTGTCAGGGTGAGAGACAGCAGGAGCTGGGGGAGGGGAAAGAAGATAAAGGCAAGAGAGAGAAAGAGATGAGATTTTTTTAAAGGAATCTGTTATGTATGCCTAGACTCGAGTGCTGTTAGAAATCTTGCCTTTGTTTCCATATCTGGAGGTTTTATGCGTCTATGGGGCTAACCCCTTAGTCCTCCACCTATCTATTACTTCTACAATACAACAGAATGAGTCCTGGCAATGGGGTCTGAAAGAGAACAGTGCAGTGACAGCTATTTTTTTTAAATGGTTTGATCATTTGAGAAGATTATACACATAAAGGGAACAGAGAAGGAAAAAAGTGGCCAAGTGTGATCAAAGGATGAATGATTCTAATGCAAAGGAGGCCTGGAGGGTAAATATGCAAAATATAAAGCAATAGAAATACAGGTTGCACAAGAGGCCACAGATACATGATGATGACAGTTAGGACACCTGGGATACTCTATATAGGCTCACTCACACCAAGGATGAGAAAAGGACACAGCGAAATCCATGGCATTCAAGCAGAACTCTCATGCACACTCACACAGTTATGATCTGGCTCCCTCCTACTTTCAGCCTTAAACTTCTGACCTCTTCAGATGCCCAGCCACCCATCTATCATACTCATGGCAGAGATCACAGATGGTCCTTCTCGTGCCATGGGGGACACAGGCTGTGTCTTTTATTCTGTACAGTACCTAATGTTCAAAGTTCAAAACTAATACCAAATCATTAATAGTTATTAGAGACCTAGTATTTCAAATCAACATTTGAATCAATGTTTAATTAAAACAAATAAGTAATACTGAGTAACATGGAATTAAAGTGACTCTTTAATGAAGGCCATGCAAACAGGACTGAGATCCTCCAAGTTTTCTATTCAAACCTAGGAAATCAATATTGGTTATATTTTCCTTCTGATTCTCACCAGAGACCAGAAATGTTTTTAAGTATCTCTGGGATTAACACTTTTTTCCAATTGGAGTTTTTGTTTTATCTTGTTTTGTTTTCTTTGTTTAAAAGTCACTGCAATGATTGAGGTTTAAAATAGTAAACTAGCATATATTTAAATATAGAGTAGTGGTCAGAAAGTAATTTGAATTCAAATGAATTGTCTACATGTATCTATATAGATTTATTCATTCCTTAAACTTTTATTCTATTTTGGAATTTTACTGCAAAGTCAAGATAAGCACTGATTTTTATCTGATGAGGGTGTTTCCTTCTCAGAAAAACAATCCAGTCAACCTCCACAATTATAATAAACACAATGACCAAGGATGTAGAAAATCAAAATTTATGATTTCACATGCAGTACTATTAACTCAACCTTAAGAAACAAGTAACAATACACACAATTTCCTTTTGAAATTTAGTTGTATTAACCACTTAAGTAATCAAAAGTTTTTATTAACTTTTGCTAGTGAACAGCTTTCTGTTTCTTTATTGTTATTGATGTTTTAAAGGTAATGGTTTTAAGAGATGCGTTTCTAATTACTATTTCTAAGAGCATTGCAAGCCATGTTTCTACCATTTCAAAATTAACCTGTAAATGCCCATAATTGCAAATGTAATATAAATTCTGTTCTAACAAACCAATCCACTGTATCTTAAAGATAGGATAATTAGCACAGATACTATAAAACTGGATGCCATGGTGACCAGTGCCATAGAGATGTAAAGACAGATTTTCTAAAAATAAGAAAAGCAGCCTGAAAAAGAAAATCTGATGGTTTGTATAAGTGGAAAAATATATGTATTTGAGAAAGAGAGGAGCAGAAAGGAAAAAAACAGAGAGAGAAAGAGGGGATTTTCAACTAGTATTAGTATAGGTTCATCTAAGTCTGCCCAATAGTCATGGTAATTTCACTAAGTAGGATTTTTTTCTTGATGGCACTGGAAAAAGATCCTTCATAATCATGGAAGTAGATTTAAGGGACAGGGAGAAAACTTGGAGTGAAGAGAAAAATCTCATCCAAAGCATATGCTTTAGTTACAGAGAAATACACTGGCAAGTTAGTTTAGTATTTAAATAGGGTGAAACTGATCACAATTTTCTGTTTAACACTCTATCACATAAATGAATAAAAATGTTTTCTTCAAACTTGACAATGATTTGGGAGAATATTTTTTCAAAGCAAGTGTTAGTGGCAAACAGGTACACAGTCTCGGTTTCTTAAAAAACAAGGCTAATACCACTGTTTTTCTACCCACAGTACCTGAAATGAACTAAGTATTTAGCAGATTCTCAGAAAGTATTTGTGAAGAAAAGTAGGAAGGAAGAAAGCTGTTTACTTCTGAATTGACATAGAAACTGTTCTGAAATACACTAATGTCTTACCTTGTGATTCTTATTGCAAAAGTTACCCCATTCACTCAAATCTAATGGCATTTATTGAGCACCTACTATGTATTAAGTTTACTGCTTTTGCGTCTGTCACTTAGTATTAGTATTTAATCCTGCAGCTGCAAAGGCCCCCGGGAAAATGAGCAGATGGGGCTAGTAATAGTGTACCACTCAGCCGGGTAGCACTTTCACTCCATCTGGCACGTTATTCCTGGAACAGTCACTGGAAAAGAAATTGCACTAGGTAAGAACATTAACAAAGGCAGGGTGATGGGTTTCAGTAGAAATCACATGTGACAAGTAGCCCTTCTGGTCTTACTATCAGCAGCTGCACACCCCTATCTTCTTGGTTACATGTTAGCTCTGCTCTCTATCCTTTCACACCTTCATCCTCAATTCATTGTCCTCTTAAACTAATAGTTCTGCCAACTCTGGAACCATCAATCTTTCCCCATCAGCATTAAGCTGTACAGAAAATGAAAGAGAGAGTGAAGCACAATCTTCTTGAGACTTGGGTCACCTCCCTCCATTCTCATGGGCTTGTGTTACTTGTTTAAAGTCCACTCAGATTCTCCCTCCTATGCTATAAGAAGTATTCAGATGTACTTCTTACCAAATCTGCCTCACCATATAGGCCAGAGATATTATATGAATATTGAATGCTTTAAGAAAATGCTAATTGTTGATGATTAGCAGTTGATGCTAAATAAATTTCAATGACTAGAGTAATAATCATCTAAACAAATTAATAAATCTACTATTTCTTATAAAGATGACAGCATTCATTGCTAATAAATTTTATTCATATAAATGTTTATAAACTAAAACCTAATAATGGCAATAAAATTTAGTGAGAAGAGATTGGATTAACCACAGAAAATGAAATGATATATACCTTCTCTATGATAAACAATGGCTAAGATATTTAAATAAAGGCAAATAACACTGATTCAGAAATGTAAATAAAACAAACAGAATTATTAATAAAGGTTTATATTTTTACTCCAAAAAGACAAGAATTTAATAGTCTTTGCTTGGATTTACCGCTCTAAAAACATGAGTAACACGAGAGAACAATGAGAGATCCTTTCCTAAGAGTTCACTTACTAGGTCAAGTGTGCATTAGAATCTTAATTTTGATCTACCAACTCACTGTCCTTTTATAATTTAATTGAATATTTATATCCATGGGCTACTTAAGGACACTTTGGAATTGTTTTCATCATACCCCATTTATTCCATCTTATAGAATATTTAGAACACATGAAAAAAGTTTAAAGACATATTTCTTGAAATCTTCTGACTTTACTTTTAACATTGAATATACAAGTGCTTGAAAGTGCTCTTACCAAAATTTATTTTCATGATAAACTTTTTATATCAAATCCCAAAAAGTAATTGATTAAGGAACATTAGAAACTTTTATAAATTAATTATATGTGGAACAATAATTATGAAGTTGGAGAGTCAGGGTTCCCGCTAAGGAGAGTACCTCTAAACTCTCTTGATATTATCAGAAAGGACCAGGAAGAAGGAAGGTGAGGAAAAAGAAAGAGACCAAAAAAAAAAAAAAAATTGGCATGTGTATCATGAGACCAAATGGAATTTGGAAGAGTTGAGAGACTAGGCTTGGAAAGATTAAATTTACTTCATATAAATCCATAGAGCTAAGGGAATATTCATACAAAGTTAAGAAAGACTGGGTGAAACTTCCAATTTAATATGATGAAGAATTTCCTATTAAAATGCAGTTTACTACCTTATAGAGCAATAAATACAATATACCTAAAGGAATTCAACTAGAAGTTGAAAGACTACTTAGCATGCATACTGAAATTGTAAACTGAAAATCCATAAGAGCAACCAGATACCTACAGTGGTCAAAAGCAATGCAAAGAAGATAGTGTCATCCATGAAGAACTTTCCGGTGGCTGGCATATCTTTTAGGGACATTCTTTTGGGCATGATATTCTAAGATAGATGACTTCGCTTCCATGATTTCTGTTTTTAACATGAAATCTATTCTCTCCATCATAGCACATGAAGTCTCTCTTCCTCATCCTCTTCACCCATGCCTTCCTCCCCACCCTACTATACAGGAATGGCTCTTCTAGGTACCCTTAGATACAAGTTAATGGGGCCCTACTGTTCACTTGCTGGTGATGAAAGAAATAATGACCATTAGCTCTTCTCCCAGAAGAAGAGCTCCCCACCTTGACTAAATTGTAGCCCAGTAAAAAAAAAGTTCTTTTTTGCAGCATAAGAACCTTTTGCAAGATGGCTCACTGTGAAGGACTTAGTGGATCCCAAAGGTTGTTCCAACTGCTGGTTTGGAAAAGAAATAGCAGCATATAGATGCTGTATGGAAAGGAATGGAATACATTTTTCTTTAAACAGAAACAAACAAAAAAAAGCCACCTGGCCACCATGAAGAAGAGGCTAGGTGGAAAAAAAGCTTGAGAGAAAGAGAAAACTTAGAACTTGATGCTAATCCTGAGTCCATCAATACCTGGACTCCTCAGTCATCAGTCCACAAATCAGCACATCCTCTTTTCTGCTTTAGTTATTTTGTGTTGAATTTTTCTCACTTGCAATCCAAAAGCCCAACTATCCTAAAAGGAAAAAAAGAATGAGAAAGGGAGCTTGCATATGTCTACTAGCTAATCTTCTAATTCACTGTAAATTTCAACCTCTAAAACCTGAAGTCCTTAGGTACCCTTCAAATAGCTTCCTCATTATCATTACTGTCTGATTTTCATTAAACCTACTCTTCTCATAGCCTTTCTTCTTGGTTTCCTCCAATCTCTGAAGGATTACTCTTTGTTTCTTAATTCTCCAAGAAAGAAATGATAAAGGGCACATCCAAGAGTCATGAGCAGTCCTGTTCTGAAAAACAGCCAACTCTTCTTTGTGGCACTACACTCATGCATCTACTGGAAACTCCCCTTTGCCTAAGTAAACAATTTCAAAAACCAGGACTCCAGAAGTAGTTTGCCAAGTTGTCTAGCTTCCCTATTATAAAACCACTGCATGGCCTCTTAATGTTCTTTGAATCAGAGTGTTCTTTCTCCTTGAGCTTTCCTCCCATCAACCATAAACCAGAGTGATGGATCTCATCTCTCCACACTTAAGTCTTCTGCATTTTTTAACATTTTTAAATATTTACATTTTCTTAACAAACTAAGAAATGGCCTATTTTACAAAATTCTATACAGCTTGGCATGGACCAATGGAAGAATTAAAATCTCCCTGGCAACTGTTCTGCAGAATAAAATAAAGTACAAGAAAGTTAAAATGCTCATGCTTATATTCATATCTGGCCATTATTCAATTTTATCTAATAATATGAATCACAGCTTACTTTTTTCCAAAAGATGAAAAGTTTTCCCAAGGATGACTCACTGCAATTTTATTGATAGTGCAAGGCATATAAATCTCCCCCTATCATGTACATGTGGTAGTTTAGTCAAAATGCAGGCATTCAAAATAGAAGGGAAGCATCGGATTTGCTGCCTACAGTGCCACGTCCGCACAAAGCCTCACACTTTGGGACAGGAAGGGAAGAATAATACTGTATCCACTGGTAACTGCAGGGGGAGTTTTCCGGAGGCAAAACGGCATTACTTGAGTTGGAATTTGGCCAGGACACTGGGGCTAAATACCCGGACTCTTATGAAAAGTGCCCTGGGATTGTTAATGCCCTTGAGTCATCAGGACCTCAGTTTTGTGTCTTCTATGAAAAGAAAAGCTGATTAGATCATTTAAGTAAATCTCTCGGTGGGCTTCTTTAGCTTCTGATTATCTAGATATGCTTTAATCACTGTCAGATTGCCCTGGTTAAAATTAAAGACAGATTAATGTGAAACACTCCAAGATATCAAAGCCCCAAAATATATACCTCAATAATATATCACATATATATTTTCTGATTTGTTCCCCAGGGAATTAATTTAGAGGCCCAGCAATTCCTACTTGGACTAAATCACGCAGCTTTAAAGAGTACGTAATATCCCAATTATCCTGTTGCCCTTATCTTTATGAGTCTCCAAAGGAGGGATAACCTAAGTGGTGTGATTAGATTTAATACCACATCCCTGAAACCACAGTCTTGTTTCAACAGACACTTTTTTAGAAAAACAATTACTCTGAACATTAAAGCTTATATGTTTTTTACGAAAACACTTACCCATAACAAGATTTCAAACACATTATCCACCTCCTTCACCATATAGAAATCTAAAGGCACTTCAATTTTCTTATAAGAATAAGGGAAATTAAGCTCTTCATTTAGGTGATAAAAAAACTCAAATATTTTAAACTGGAATACATGTCTAAGAAAGGAAATATTTATTATATGTTATTACATAAACAAATGTTTTAAAAATAAGAGTTGGGAGAGGTCACTTGAAAATATTAGCAGATGAATTCTTCCTCCCCTCTTAATCACTAGCACCTACAAAATCCCAAAATGGACTAATCAATTAATTTTCCTTTTCTCCTAATATTTCAGTTTATAATATAAGCACACTCCATTAACCTCTTGAAAGAGTTGTTTTATCATTCCTATGTTTCACAGAAGGGTTTTTAAATATTTCTTTGACCCATCATGCAGCTTTTCTGAGTCCTGCTTTTCATATCTATGCAATGGGACAGTTGGAAGTAGTTCTGAGATCAGATTGTGCACTAAAATCACCTAGGATAGTTGGGAAAATACCAATTCTTTGTCCCAGTCCCCAGAGATTCTGATTCAAGCCTTTAGGATTGACTTTTATCTTTTGTAAAAGTTCTTCAGGTGATTCTAACATGCAGTCAGAGCTAAATATGACTGAAGTGGGCATCTCAGGGATCCTTCCAGCCATTGGCTGTTTCCATCTGTTCATTTAATGACCATAATGACAAGTCCAATACAATGGATGTATTGGTTTCCTAGGGCTGTCACAACAAATTACACAAACTAGTAACTTAAAACAATATAAACAATTTATTCTCTCATGGTTCTGGAAGCTCAAAGTCTGAAACCAGGGTTGTGGCAGGCAGATTCTTACAGGAGGTTGTAAAGGAAATTCAGTTCCATGCCTCTCTCCCAGCTTCCGGTATCAATCCTCAGTGCTCCTTGGCTTATGTCTGCATCACCCCAATTCCTGACTCCAAATTCCCATGACCTTCCCCACATTTTTCATCTCTTTTCAAGTCTTATCAGGATTTGTTATTGATTTAGGGTCCAAGCTAATCAAGGATGCTCTCAGCTGGAGAGGTAAACCTTAGTTGCATCTGTAAGGATACTGTTCCAAAGAAGGTCACATTTGGAGGTTCTAGGTGGCCACATTTTTTATGTCCACTACTCAACCCACTACTCTGGAGGTGCCTGTTTTATCAAAAACCAGTAACAAATCCTCCACCAGGACAACAGAACAGGCACTCTGCACAGCCCTGACAAGGGACAATAAGACAGAAGAGGGAAAATCACAGCAAGGATACACCAAGGTGACTTCAGGCCAAATTCGACAGGCAGCTCAGGACTCAGTTATTAGGTCAACTGTACTCAAGTTACAGACACAAGAGTTAAGAAAAATCAACCATACAAGGCAGGACTCCACAGGTATCTATTAAGCTGGGACAGAACTTGCTGTGGGGCCTCTGCAGAGAGAGACCACAGTTTGAAAAGTCTTCTCTGATTTCTCAAGAAGATAGCATTTCCAACCCTGGGGAGGTCCTCCACTCACTTTGTTCAATAATCTCACTGCTGTCTTTCCCAATGCTCCCTCCCCTCCCCCAAAGAAAACCAAATCCTCACACCTACTGGATTTTCATAGATTCAGAACAAGAAGGAAAAGTGATAATCATACTATAAAATGTCCACTACAACTATAGCTTTGTTGGTATACAATCCAGGCTCTTCTCTTCCTTAAAATCAATGCTTTCAAATTGCTAGACTTTCATGATTTTACCCCTGTCACAGGTCTAAAGGCCATCCCAGTCCACATCATGAACATAAAGGTTTTTTTTTTAACTGTGCCTACTGATACTTACAAAATGTGTTTATTCCACAAACACATAAACAAATGTGTTCATTCCAGACCATGTTTCAGTGAAGCTGCAAACCCATCTGAATGGGAATCCTGCAATGTCTTCTTAGTGTCTCCTCCGAGAAACTGATGTGCCCTCTCAACTGAAGGTGATTATATTAGTGCATCTTTAGTAAAAACGCAGCTCCTCTTTACTCATTTAATTCCTTTCAGGATTATAACCCCAAAAAGAAGCATATAAGAGGATGAAAGAAATGTTTCTCAGTTCTGAAGTAAGCATGCCATGGCCACCACTGAAACACAGCAGTAAAGTTTTGTACCAATTCACAAAGGGTCCTAGCAACAAATACTTACATAAAGGTTGGGGGGAATAATCTCTTAAATACCTGCATATTTCTTCAGTTCTTTAAAACAGTTGTGCTAGTAGCTGATAACAGGAGAGTCACATGTGGAGAGCTTGCTTTTCTCCTTTAGTTATGCCAAATGGCAAAGGATTTCACAAAACTAACCTATCACACTAAGAAGTCAGACCCTTGTGGGCCAGTCCTTCTAGAAGCATGATGTAGTTAGAAAAAAGTGACAGATTTGGCCTCTGCTCCACTGCATGGGCACCCTGTCCAAAGGATATCCTCCATTTTCTTCAAACTTTAGCTTCAGAGACCTTCTATTTAGTCACATTACAGGGTGGCAAATTTTCTCAGTCTAAGACATCATCCACTTACTTTTTCAATTCACTTAAATACAGCTATCCTTAAGATACATTTTCAGGACATTTATCTGATAAAGGATTAATGTCCATAATGTATAAAGAACCCCTATGACTCGCTAACAAAATAAAAAACCCAACTGAAACATGAACAAAGGACTTTAAAAATGCACAAATGTTCAATAGCGTGTAAAAAGATGCTCAACATCACTAAGCCCTAGGGAAATGCAAATGACAAGGAAATACCACTTCACACCCATTAAGAGGCTATTTTTTTTAATAGTACCAGTGTTAAACTAAAAAACTAAACATAAAATTACCATATGACCTAGCAATTGAACTTATGGGTATAAACCAAAAAGAATTAAAAGTAAAGACTCCAAAACTTGTTTGTGCATCTATTGCAGTATTATTCCTAATAGCCAAGAGGTAGACATGTTTTTAACCAAGTGAATGGGTAAACAAAATGTGATACGTGCATACAATGGAATATTTCTTTAATGGAATGTTTTTTAACATTAAAAATAAAGGAAATTCTGACACATGCCAAAATAGATATAGCTTGAAGACATAGTGCTAAGTGAATTAGTCTTCAAAGAACAAGTATCATGTGATTCTATCCATGAGGTCCCCAGAACTGTCAAGTTCTCAAAAAGACAAAGGCTGATTGCTAGGAGGTTGGAAGAAGAAAGAGAGTTCATGTTTAATGGGGTCAGTTTCAGATGGACAAGTTGAAAAAGTGTGGAAATGAATACCCACAGTGACTCCACAGCAATACGAACGTACTTAATGCCACAAAACTGTGCTTCTATTTTCATATTTTTAAAAATAGTTAAAATGGTAAGTTTTATGTTATGTACATTAAGACATTAAAAATAATGTTACCTAAGTGACTTCTTTTCAAAATCACCCAAGTCCAAAACTGGTCAACTTTATAATACAAATTTTAAAATTGAGGTACTTTGTCTATCTTGCTTTTTGTCCTGAATGGTACTGAAAAATGTTTGATCTACCATGTTTCTTTTAAACATGAAAGAAAAAGAAAAACTTTTTAACTCATTCATTTCCCTAATTTGTTGTGCTGTAAGTTTTAAAATATTCTAATGACAAAAATACAGCCACAACATTTTCATAGCTTTTAAGTCAGTTGGTGTTCTGTTAATTCCTACTCACCTTTTTAATCCCTTCCTTCTTGCTATGCCTCACTTCCAACTCATTCATAAATCCTCAACCTGGTCCCTCCCACTTAACAACCCAGAAAGTAGGAGAAAATCTCTCATCTGGGGTTAACTCCTCTTAGACTAAATATATTCAACAGATCTTTTAGGAGTCCAACCTGCAGAGTCCCCAACACCATGAACAACCACAAGAAAGTGTTTCAGTTGCTAGAAAAAACATATTGCAAAGAGTCAAAATATCAAGTATAACCGTTGGAGACATAGAATGGCCACAAGACCAGCTCCAGGACACTGATTCTCAACACTAGATCTATTCTGAAAATCAGGTTGTAAAAGTATTTGAGGGGTGGGTGGACATAGACAGGACTGCATTCCATGGGAGAGAAAAAGGAAAATTAACAGGAAAACAACTATCAATGCTGGAAGTATGTCTCACATTTTGCATACAAAACTCAGGTCTAAAAATGAACAGAGCAGTCTACGGCCATACCACCCTGAACGCGCCCGATCTCATCTAAAAATGAACAGAGCAGCATAAATACAAAATGTATCCTTTGCATTATGGTAGATGACTAGGCAAAGATGAAGTAAGTTTCTGTTCATTTGAAAAAAAATCTTCACAATCATTGTTACAAACTGTTTAATAGCAGTTTTAAAATTGTTTAATATTATTTTCAAAATAACAATCTTCCAAATTATCCCACTGAACACTTTTACAAAGAAAAAAAACAAATCCTCTAAATAAACACTAAAAAGATCACAATCTGCAATGTTTCCTTTTACTGAGTATAGTGATTTGTCTTTCTATAACATGTACCACTGTGTATAGTATTTATCATCTTCCATCTTACCATTTTCACAGCTGGTCAACAAACCTTGAAATAATTCTCAAACTCCAAGAACCATAGCCCCATACTTCTGCTTGCACAAATAACCTGTATACACTCATGTAAAGGTATCTACTTCTACCACCAATCAGCTGAGCAGGTCTTCAACAGTTTTGATTGCGTAATGAAAAAGAACAATGTCTCCCAAGTCTGCAAGATGGCAGAAGGATAGCCCATTTCCTAGATCATTTTCTCTATATCCATCCATAGAAGAAAAAATATATATTTGATCTTATCTTTAGAGAGAGAGAGAAAGACAGAGATTGACGTTAGGGCACAGTACTGGAAAAAGTTGCGGTCCTATTTCAACATGCTGACTAGCTTCGTGCCACTTGGTGGCACTGTTGATTCCAGTTTGCTTCCTGATCCAGGGGATGGGTATGTCAACTGATCAAACCATAATAAGCATGTGTGACTGGTTCCATGAGGAACTTCATTAGGCCCTGACAGCATTTATAGAAACATCACAATGTCTACACCGTAATGGTAAATTCTATAGTAAACGTCCTCCTCTTAGAACTTTCCCTTGCTTTCCTCCAAACACAGATATCCAACCTTTCTTTCCAGGTACCCAGGTACCAACTCAGCCTGCCTCTGAGAAACCTTCCCTATCAACTCTCATCAAAGTCTCCCAGGGGACATGTAATCTTGGAAACAGTATTAACACCAACTCTGATAGAAAATTGGGTAGAGACTGGGAAACAAAATGCACTGGTAAAAAATAAAAGTAGTACCACCATTTTGAGATTTTTTTTTTAAAACAGTATAAGCACAGAGAAACAACACTTTAATAGACTTCCATCTATGTGTCCTATTTGCAAGGTGTTTTCAAGTAAACTCACCTATATATAAACACACCAATATAAGCATCCTATTTTGGAGTTGAAGAAGGCAACTTGCTCAGGCATAAGCACACAATTAAAATTTGTGGTTCTAGGATCTTAGTCTCTTGCCCAATGCCCAACATCATACTGTCTTGACATAGCAGGAACTATCTATCACAGGACTCCCTGAGCAAATATATACAGAGACCAAATACCCTCTGTCCCAAATCTAAGGACTAAAGTGGGGTCACTGCCTCTCAGTGAAGTTGATGGTTCTATTGTTCACTTACACCTCAGCTGTCCCCACAAAGACGTAAACACACTTACTGGGCTTCATGTTTCTTTTTTTAAATTTTTCTTCCTTTGAGATTATCAAAGTTGTGAATTTTTAAAGGATTTCACTGATACAATTGGAAGAATTCACATATACTGAAATATGTGATCACTGTGTTGGTCTCTGCATTCCTCAGCATAGCTCTGCTATATTCTATGTTCAGCTTTCCTTTTCTGTATAAAAAGAAGGTGTGTCAAAATCCTGAACAATGGCAATTGAGGTTCCTCAGGGGGGAACAGAATAGGGACATTTTATAACAATAATTATTAAGTTATTGCTTTGAACAACATGTATTACTTTCTTTAGTAGTGAGAATAACATTATGTGATGTCTCAGCTAGATCATAAATCATCACCAGTAAAGTATAAAACAGAGGGGGTTGCAATCTTATTATCAACATTTAGTTCATGATGCATATAAAATATGGCTGACTATAAAGCAATGATGTTGATTATTTAGCAAACACAACTCATATCCACAATATAAAAATATCATCACTTTCTGAACAGACACCTTGGAATATTATACACAGATTCTTGAGATTGCTCAAAACTGTTAAAATTCCTTTGTTGATATGGCATTTGGTGTTTTACATATATTTTTCCTTTTTCTCAATTGTGACAAATATTCATATTTTGAGGGTGGGTTTTATTTTTGGAAATAACTGAGTCATTTGGAAATAAATCTCGCATGTAATCTAAAGAAAAAAGTTTAAATTAAAAATAAGATTCATTCATTGAATTATTCAACCAATTGCATTGGACATTGTAATGTTACCCTAAAATTAAATACCATTCTTCACTAAAAGGAATGAGGGATCCTTAGAGAAATAGTAAATTCTAAAAATGGGCAAGAAAAGTATTAGATGGGCCTGGAACATCTTAATATGCCAAAAAGTAAGGGGAGCTTGAATAACAATGGAATCACATCAAAAGGACATAGAAACTTGTTTGGTGGAGGGGGGTTCACAGTAGCCTCAAGTGAAATAACTGAAGGATCAAAATTATGATAGTAATGGATTATATATTAGTCACTGAATAAAATATGAAATCACAAGTTCATAAAGATACAAATAAATAAAAGAATGAATAAAATTTTAGAGAAAATCACAATACAGATTTAGCCTCAGAGACTCTAGGTAAAATTTTTGCTGATTACAAAGGGGAAAAAATAATTTTACAGGGGAGCAGCCTCATAGACACAATCTTAATCAAATGATCAACATGAACATGATCAGTAATGGAGTAAATCAAAATATATGTCACTTGGTGGAATGCAGAGAAGGAATACACACCAGGGCAGTGTGATTTCTGCCAGCAAGTCCCAACCTGAACATAATCTTGAAGAAACACAGGACAAATTCAAATTGTGGAACATCCACCAACCTTCAGATGTGTCACAAAGACCGCCAAAGGACCAAGAAAAAATTCTGGGTTTCAGGAAGGTAAGAGGCAAGTAAATATAGCATATGATTCTAAACAAGATGTTTCTATTATAAAGGCTATTACTGGGACAATCAGCAAAACCTGACTACATCTGAGGATTAGATGACTGTGATAAACCAACACTCATTTCTTGATGTCAATGGCTGTACTATAATTACGTAGGACAATGTCCTCATTTGTAAGAAATCCACATGACAATATTTGGTGGCAAAGAGGCATTCTACTGGCAACTTACCTGCAAATGATTGAGATGGGGGGGGGACACTCCCTGTACTATATTTTTCAAATTTTGATAAGTTTAGAAAAAAAATGCAGCCAAGGATACTTTATCCTGCAAAGTTCTCATTCATCTATGGGGGGGGAAAGATGAACCTTCTCAGACAAACAAAATCTTCAGAAATTCAACTCTACTAACCCCTCCCTCAAGATACACTACAAGAAACTTTAAGACTTAAACCAACAGAGGAACTGAACAAGAAGAGCATGACAAGGTAATAAATAGAACAACGAAAGGACTTTAAAAAATGACATATATGGACCACTACATATCAATAATCACCCTAAATGTTAATGGATGAAATGCACCAAAATAAGGACACAGTAGCAGAATGAATAAAAGAACAGAACCCATCCTTCTGCTGTCTCCAGGAAACACACCTAACTGCTAAAGATAAACATATACTGAAATTAAAGGTTTGGAAAACAATCCTGCAAGCAATTGGACCCAAAAGAAGACAGATACAGCTACACTTATATCTGACAAAATAGACTTCAAACTAAAAAAAAAGTGACAAGACACACAGATAGTCACTACATCATGATCAGGGGGTCAATACACCAAGAAGACATAACACTCATTAATATATATGCACCAAATAAAGGGCACCAAAATACAACAGACAATAGTTAATATCTTTGAAAAAAGACATTAGAGAAAATTCAAATATGGAAGGAAACTTCAACTCCCCACTCTGAGAGTGGGGGTTTTGTTAGATCAACAAAACAAAGAATAAACAAGGACACAATAACTCTAAATGAACACCTAGACCAAATGAATCTACTAGACATCTATAGAATACTGCACCCCAAAAAGCAAAAAGCTGAGTACACATATCTCGCAAGTACAAATGGATCATTCTCTAGAATTGACCATGTACTGGGCCACAAGACCAGCATCAACAAATTCATGAAGACTGAAATCATACCATATATTTTCTCTGACCATAAAGATATCAAACTAGAAATCAACCATGAAAAGAAGGACTGCAAACCTCCCATTTCATGGAGACTGAAGCCATAACTATTGGGAAAAGAGTAGAATAATAAGGAAATCAGAGAAGAAATAAAGAAATATTTTGAGATGAATGACAATGATGATACAATCTTCCAGAATATACAGGAAGAGGGAAATATATAGCAATACAGTGCCACATCAAGAAACAAGAAAATGTCCTAAGGAACAACTTAATCTCACATCTGAGAGAACTGGAGAAAGAACAACAGAAATATCAAAGACAAAAAGGAAGGAGATAGTCAAAATTCAAACAGAAATTTTAAAAATATTAACGAAAAAGACAATTGAAAAGGTCAACAAAACAAAAAGTTGGTTCTCTGAAAAGATAAACAAAATAGATAAACCTCTAGCCCAGCTCACAGAGAAGCGAAGAGAGAAAACAGAAATAAATAGAATCATAAATAAAAGAGGAGAGATTACAACAGTCAAAGCAGAAATCCAGAGGATAACTAGAGATTACTATGAACATCGATATGCAAATAAGTCTAACAACCTAAATGAGATGGACAAATTTTCTGAAGTATACACCCATTCAAAACTGGATAAAGATGATACAGAAAGCCTAAATAAACCAATCTCAAGCAGCAAAAATGAAACAGTAATAAAATCCCTCCCCAAAAACAAAAGTCTTGAACCAGATGGATTTACAAATGAGTTCTAGCAGATGTTCAGAGACAAACTGGTGCCTCTCCAACAAAAATTTTTTCAAAAAATAGAGAAATCAGGAACACTACCAGATACACCCTACTAAGCCACCATCACCAAAACCAAACAAAGATAACACAAAGAAAGAAAACTACAGGTCAATTTCTCCCTAACGAACATAGATGCAAAATTTTTCAACAAAATTCTGGCAAATAGAATTCCACAATGCATCAAAAAGATAATACACCATTCCCAAGAGGGATTTATCCTAGGGAAACAAGGATGGTTCAACACCCAAAAATTAATTAATATAATCCAACACACTAACAAAAAGAAAAATACAAATCATATGATCACATCAAGAGATGCTGAGAAAGCATTTGACAAAGTTCAGCATCCATTTATGACGAAGGTCCTTGAAATTCTGGGGACAGAATGAACATAACTTAATATAATAAGAGCAATATATGACAAGAGCAATACATGACATGCCCACAGCTTGTCATATATTTTCACCACCTAAATGGTGAAAAACTGAAAACCTTCCCTTTGAGATTGGGAACAAGGCAAGGTTATCCACTCTCACCACTGTTTTTCAATATAATATCAGAAGTAGAGCAATACGAGCTAGAGCAATATTTCAACAGAAGGACATACAAGGAAATACATTCAAAAAGAACACACATTCAAATAGGGAAAGAAAAGTAAATTTTATACATAAAAAAACAATCTGAAGAAAAAGAAATTAGAAAATCATTCCATTTACAATTGTACCAATAAAAATTAAATACCTGGGAATAAATTTAACAAAAAACATGAAAGAGCTATACAAAGAGAACTATAAAACATTGCTAAAAGAAATAGAAAAAGATACAAAGAAATGAAAAGACATTCCGGACCCATGGATTGAAAGAATCAATAATCATCAAAATGGCCATTCTACTGAAATAAGGTCAAAAGGGGCGGAAGCTTCCAACCAGCAAGCCACAGGGAAAAGGTAGCATTTTCAAGATGCAGCTCCCATAGCCCAACTTCTTACCAGGTTCGCATCACCCACACGTAGCAGTTGCCAGTCAAATGCAACGTAAACAACAGGGTTTTATTTACAAGGAAAATTAACCAGGAAAATGAAAAGTCTTTAATGCCACAAGTGGACAGTTATTTTACCCAAGTACCATTTAGTCTGAAGGTCCCAAACACATGTCCAAGGCATTCAGCAAAGTCCAGTCTTTCTTTTCCATCTTTTCTTTTTTCTCTCTCCAGCATTCCAAGCTGTGGCTTCTCTAAGGCTCTTCAAACTTTTCCAACAGATGCTGATGCAAACTCAGCTTTCCAAATATGCTGCCTTGCTGTGGCTCCACACACTTCTTTTATCAGGCCTGCCTTCAGTGGCATCTGGCCAAATTCACCAGGCCTGCCCTCAAATTCACCAGTCACCCCAGGCCTGCCATTCTGGCCTCCAACTCCACACCAGCTACTTCTCTGCTGACCACTCTCCCACCATGGCTCCTTGCCACCACCAGCTCACTCTTCTAGGAGGCTTCCCCTGGTCAGGCCACTTGGACCTGTTCTATCAAACCACCATTCTCATCTCCTTCTTTTTCTTTCCTTCCTATCTCTGGCTCCCCCTTTTTATGGGAACTTATTCTCGCTTATTCTCATGGGTCTTTCTCTCAGACCCCCACAACCAGGGCATCTTGGCACCCACAAAATTTTCAACTGCATCACTAACTTGTATCACTACCGAAAGCAATCTACGATTCCAATCAAAATATCAATGACATTTTTTAAAGAAATAGAACAAATACTATTGAAATTCATATGGTGTAATAAAAAACCTCAAATAGCAAACACCCTCCTGACCAAAAGGAGCGAGAATGGAGGGACTGCACTCCCAAACTTTAAATTATACTGCAAAGCCATAATTAAGACAGCATGGCTGGAATAAAAACAGAAACATAGACCAACGGAACAGAATCGAAAACCCAGAAATAAAGCCACATGTGTATGATCAACTAATCTATGACAAAGGGGGCAAAAAAGCATACAATGGAACAAGGATAGTCTCTTTAACAAATGGTGCTGGGGAAATTGGACTGCTACATGAAAAAGAATGAATCTAGACTACTTCCTCACACCATGTACAAAAACCAACTCAAAATGGATAAAAGACTTGGATGTAAGACCTGAGGCCATAAAATAAAATAGAAGAAAACATGGGTAAAGCACTCCAAGACTTACACTTCAGAAATCTCTTTCAGAACACATCTACAGATGCTTAAAATAAAAATGAAGGCAAATATAAACAGGTGGGGCTACCTCAAACTCAAAAGCAGCTGTACAGCAGAAGAGACAATAACCAAAACAAAAAGAATGGGAAAGAACCAAATGGGGAAAATATTTTGCCCTCCATTCAAGGGTCTGATAACTGAGATCCACAAAGAACTCATACAACTTAACAAAACCAAAGCAAAAAGCCCAGTCAATAAATGGAGTGAAAAGCTAAAGATGCTCCTCAAAGTAAGAAATACAAATAACCAATAGGTACATGAAAAAAATGCTCAATATGACCAATAATCAGAGAAATGCAAATCAAAACCACAATGAGATACCATCTCACACCAGTAGGAATGGCCTACATAAAAAACAAACAAACAAACAAATGGGCAATAACAAATGCTGGCAAGGATATGGAGAGAAAGGAACACTTTTACGCTGCTGGTGGGAATGCAATCTGGTTCAGCCACTATGGAAAGTTATGTGGAGGACCCTCAAACTACTGAAAATGGAACTACCATTTAATCCAGCAATCCCACTTCTAGGAATCCAAAGGCCCCAAAACAGACAAATGGGTCAGAAAGTTGTGGTATATGTACACAATGGAATATTATTCATCAATCAAAAAAGATAATTATGTCATTTATAGCAACATGGATGGAGCTAGAAGGAATCATGCTACCAGAAATAGGCCAGAAAGAAAAAGAGAAATACTGGATGTTCTCACTTACATGAGGGATATAGGGTAAACAAACAGAAAAGAAAAAATTCAAACTGTCAAGAGAACTGAAGCATAGAGCAAGAGAGGGGGAGGAGGGTAAAATCGGGGGAGGGATGGGCACAAAAGATTAAGATGGTTCACTGGTGAAAAGGTGGTAGGAGAACTTCAGGGTAGACAATGATGTAAAAAATTTGTGTGTAGGTGCAATCAATTTTTTTTAATTTTAAATAAAATAAAAGCAAATAAATTAAAAATCAAAAAATTAAATTTTGGTAAGTTTGAAATTTTCCCAAAACAAGAATGCATAACAAGAGTAGAATAAATTATTAGACTGTGCAACAGACCACTTCTTCACCTCATTCCACTGCCCAGCGTAACCTTAATTCTATAAACTATTGTAAGGAAGGAAAATATACTTTATATAAGCACTTGAAAATACATGTATCATATATAAAAGATATGAGGAATGTGCCCTATTCTTGTTGATTGATTCACAGACCAAAGAGTACGAAGAAACATTAATACTTAACCAGAGACCATGAGCGCCCCTTCAGGAATAAAAAAATAGTAATAAAGATTCTTTAGGGCATAAGATCAGAAAATTAGGAAGGCTTATCAAATAGCATTGCATGACCCTAGGACAAGCAGTTGCTCATTTAAATTGGTTTCACCAATATAACACCAGAAGGGACAGTGTAGCTATTGTGCTTGACACTCCAGGAAGTTTCCATATCCCTTCTTCTGCACTTGAATACTACCCTTCCCACAATTTTTACACCCTTCTCCCTTAGAGCAGTTATCTGTTTAAGGAGGTACACTCTGGCCCAAAAAGACAAATCTGAGTTCTTGAAATCACTGTGTGACACCAAAAGAAAGACACTCTTTTCATTGTGGTCACATAGCTCTTCCTAAGACTCCAGCCGATATTCTGATGTCCTTTCAAAGTTAGCAGTCCCTTTCACACTGAAGGCAGTAGGGGCTGGGTTTCTCTCAGTTGTCACCCAAAAGGGTTACAACTAACCTAGCTGCCATCCTAGGGAAAGACAGACCCTAGTAAATATTAGTAATCTGAATTTTCATCACCAGGCTCCACCTAATTTGAGTGACATACATAAATCCAAGCCCTAACTATCTACTGGGTAAACTGCTCACAGAAGTCCCAAAGTTGGAGCTGAGAAATTAAATTCTGGAGTCCAAGGTTGACCTTGAGTTGCTCAAATTTCTACACTGGGTAATTTAACCAGGAATGGCCGGAGTATCCATTTCTGACCTTGGTACTGAATCTACTCTACACATTGTTGCCTTGTATTTGTAAAGCTCATCTCCTCAGTTACATTTTAACTGTTTTATGAGCAAGAACCTAAACTCTCTTTTCTTTCCCCATAAATCACTGTGTAGACATTAAATAAACACGACTGAATGGTTATCAAAAAATATAAAAAGATCAGGTGAAAGATCAAGGCTGAGCAAAATAACAAAATTTAAGCTTAGCAGAAGGGTTTCCCTACAATTTACAAATGCCTTACTTGGGATAGACATGCAACAAACACTGAATGAAAGAACTAACCTTGCCTTCTCTCTCCTGTTAAATGGCCAGCAACACCCGAACCAAAGCACAGGGGTCATACACACGAGCATGGAGTGGGGTTGCTGGCTGCCAAGGCTTGATGTGACTGCACCACCTGGTCTGGTCATGGTTCTTGGTCAATTCATTAGGAAGCCTGGTGGGGAGTTTATGCATGGATAGCCTCGTCGCACATGAATGCTTTTTAGAAAAGAAACCAGTGGGTTAGTGCAGAAAAAACGTGGAAGGGTTATGCCAATTTGATCTCCTCTCTCCTAAAGCAATGTCACTGTGCTTGTCACACTTGCTGTGTCTAAACAGCGTCTTCCTAACCATACGCCCGTACCAGCAACACTGGGAAGACAAATGGCCACAGCTTTAGACAGAATCACCTTCTAGAATGACTCTGTCATGTTAGGGCCCATTTTATTTCTTATGTTACTTATCATGTTATTCTCGAAAACTATCTTTCTTCTAAACATGTAATGTCCTTTAGAGATTTTATTAAATCAAATCAATTTTCTCTCATTGTTTTGGAAATACTGAATTTTTACAGTAGTATATTTTTAGTGAATTCATTTTAAAACAACCACATAAATGTTCATTTAACACATTAAAGCATTTTCCTCATAATATTAAGAAGCTTACATTTGTTGAAGTAAAATCCATATTCATAACTGTTCATACTAGAATAAAATTATATATAAGATGGTCTAAGTATGCTATAAGATAATGTAATATACTATAAAATATATGATAATATGAATAAATGAATCTCATGTCAACTAGGAAATGGAATGAAAGGCAAAAATATTTCTCTTTTCACTGGCATCTTACTCTGCAGGGTAAAAAATCACCCAGACATCATGAATAAACATAAAAATATCTCAGGGGGCAGAGAATATGGAAATCTGTACTTTTTCACTGAGAATTTTCCTAAAATGGGCTACATCTGTACTTTGCCTTATTGGCATATCTTTCTTTGACAAGATGTATCTTAAAATCCACTGTCACCAAACAGAATTTCGGATTCTCTTGGTGCACTGGTAACAGAAAGCCAAAGAAACACAAGCAGTACTGTTTGTTGTATGTAACCAAAATTTTCACAGGAATTTAGAGATTAAATCTATGCTATTTATCATTAGGGCCAGTATAACAAAAGTTATAGCTCTTTTGCACTAAAGTTTAGAAATACATAACAGTAAACATTAGCTTATACAAAACCTCACAATTTGTGTTAGGAGAAATCAATAACAGAAGAGATTTATAATATTTTATCAATAGTATTGAGACCCCATGATTCAGATGAGATAGTGCTATTTCCTTAAGGTGAAAATGATCCTTTTCTATTTCCTCAAACATGAAAAGGTCTTTTTTTAAAACATGGAAATTGAACTAAAGCATATATAGCAAGAGAGAGGGATGGAGGGAGAGCAAAATCAGGGGAGGGATAAGCACAAAGGATCAGGATGACCATTCATGGTGACATGGTGATGGGAGAACTTGTAATATGTATATGTAATCAAAAATTACAAATATGCAATATGTATATGTAATATGTATATGTACCCAAAATGTAATATGTAATATTACGTATGTATGCAATATGTCTATGTAATCAAACATTACATTGTATGTGTAATTTGTATGTGTAATATGTATATGTAATATGTAATGTATATATGTAATCAAAAATTACAAACTAAATTAAAAATAAAACACTAATTTCAAACAAAGGTTTAGAGATTTTGTTTCTGAGGTATAGATTAGAAATAAGAATTTTTGTCAAACTAAAAACCAAGAACAGTTTGCTAGAATCTAGTCACAACTCATCTATCTGCCACCATTTAGGAAAAGGGCAAACCAAACTCATTGCTTTCTAGAATTCACACACTCTCACCTAACCACAAACATACCACACACTTTCATGCTGTGGTACATTGGTACTCATTGTCAATTCTCTGCTTAGAATTCCTCCCTAGACCCCAACACAACTCCAGTCAATTTGTTTATCTGCTAAACTAGCCACATAGGTTAACCAGAATCACGACTTTTCCAAGGGGTCTTTCTTAATCTATCATTCACCCTGACTCTCTTTCCTGAGCTACTATCACACCTTGTATTCACCTCCAATAAATACATGACACAGAGTTACATACATTTATTTTTAGAATTCTGTGAACTCCTGAAAGGCAGGAACATTTCACATCACTGTGGTCCCAGTGACTGGCAATGTCAACTGTAGTCACAATAAATTTTTGTTGATTGAATGAATTAGTTTTCTGAGAATTAAAGTTGCCATCTTACATCTCATTTTGAGTTTTTATCATTTATCACTACACCAAATGACCCTACTTTGCTAGGGTATAATACATAATTAAATTTTTTATATATGAATTAAGTTCATTGTCATTTCATAAAAGCTTGCTGAGGCTATTGAGATGAATGGAACTCTTGCTACAATACCAAAAACATCCCCATACTAGGGACTTAGGAATTTCTAAATCACTTAAGTTTCTCCATCTCTCCTTTTTTTGTTGTCTTGTTTTTCATAAAATTGCCTCAAACCATAGTCACAATTCATGTTTCTTAATTGACAGTTTTTAATCTGCTGAGGACAGAGGAATCTAATAACTAAGCTTGTTAAACCTGTGCAAGTAAAACTAAATAGTCTCTGAAGTAATAATGATTTAGGGTTCTGGTATTGGGAAAGAGTGACAACTACTTTATCTGTCTGGGATCTTGGAAATGACCTTCCAGATTCTCCACCCTAACTTACAATCCTGGTCTCTACATTTATAATAATAAAGTACCTTAGCTCTGACTTGCCATTCCTAGAAAAAGTTACATGGAAATTACTGAAAAATTAAAAATTTTAAATGAATAGAAATAGGCTTAATGTATTTCTGTACTAAATTCAACCATTTTCAAAACAGCATCTAGTGTACCCAGTGTATACTGTCTGTGAAGATAGATTTGATTATGCCATATGCATAAAACTACCAATGTCTTCCACTGGTTTTTTTTTTTTTTTTTTCATTTATACTATGCATCAATGATGAATCACCCCAAGATTCACTTTCCTACTCTGGGAACCTATAACTATCTCAGTCTCCTGACAGAGGAAACATGTTGCAGACCATATAATGGCTTGTAAAAAACGTCCAGGCGTCACACACACATCACTTCTGCCCTCATTCATTGGCCAGGGCAAGTCACATGTGTTCACCCAGGCAGGAAGGTATACTCCTTCAGGGAAGGGAACCTATGAGAAGGAAACAAAATGCCTGGAGAATAATCTACTACAGTTGCTATAAAAAGGGAAGCAAAGAATGATAGCTATATATATATATATATATATATATATATATATATATATGTGTGTGTGTGTGTGTGTGTGTGTGTGTGTGTGTGTGTGTGTGTGTATGTTATCAATAAAAATTATAAAATATATAAGTGTCCTTTCACAGAGGATGAACTTTGCCTCAGAATTTCTCTCATTCATTCCAGACAACACTACCAGTGACTGAGGTTAGCAACTGAGATTAAAAAAAATATATATATATATTTGCCAATCCTTCTACAGAGAGTCAAGGACTCCAAAGTTCAAGGTTCAGGGAAGCTTCCTGGAAGCCATCTCCCCAAGTAGATGACAAAGCAGGGAAGGCTGTCTAAGGCAGAAGCAATGGCAAAGTTTTTAGGCAGGATGGCACTAAATGATTATTATCATACCTCCCTCTGCATGAGAGAGAGTACGTGAATTCATGTGATAACAGACTAGAGTGAAAAACTGAGTGGTGAAACAGATTTGGCTGGATCATATGGAGGTTGAGGGAAAATAAATTCAAGCTGACATGTAGGCTTCATCCAGAGTTGAGTCTGGATGACACTGACATTCAGGAAGTAGGCACAATGAAGGAGAAACAGATCTGCTGAGAGACAAGAGGTCATTCCCAGCATGTAAAGTTTAAGCAGCCAGGCCTCTACCCCAAGTTCTGGCTGTCCCATCAGATGTCCTACCTGCCATTCAGACCCAACATGGTCAAGGCTGATCTCTGCATCTTCCCCATGTACATATGAGTCCCAGGAAAGTATGATTCTTATCTGTTCAGACCCATACAATACCTAAATTATTTAAGAGTCAAAGTTTCCACAGTAAATTTGTTTACAAAACAGTATTTAAATACTCCAAAAACTCCTGCCTAATAAAAAACTGAAAAATAAATTCTGGCTGTAAACAAAGATAATGTCTGTCTTTTAAATCACAAGTACAAGTGCTCTGACTACTTGACTATTCCCTCTTAAAACAAAAATGTGTTTTTATAATGAGCAAAGTCAGCTCACATAACTTTTTCATTTCAGTCTTTATCTACCTCACTGACTTGTGTCACATAAGTCACCTGTGTCAAATGTCAGTTTCTACAGATTAGAAATTTGAATGGCCTCCCTGTCTCACACAGTTTTGCCATTACTCATGCAGGCCATGGCTATCAGTCCTTGCTGTTCAGTCTAAATAAATTTCTCTACTGAACGTTAGGTGTGTATATATATATATATATATATATATATATATGTATATATATGTGTGTACATGTATATACGTATATATACATGTATATATACATGTGTATCTGTGTGTATATATGTATATATACATACAAAAACTCTAAAATTCTTTCATACTTTATATATATATATATATATATATCTCCAAGCTAGTGAACAGATCCATTAACAAACCCTGTAGATCCTTCCAGTTAACATAACCAAAACAAAGTTCATCACCCAGACACCTCCAAATATATATGTATGTATATACAAATATATATATATATATATAAAATACTCTCTCCCCAAAGTCCTATCAATGTCCAAACAATCACTCCAACTAGAACCTATGCACTACTTTGACTCATCCATCTCCACACTCCAAGGCCAAATCCACCTCCTAAATTTTCAGATTAGTTCCCATATCCCTTCCTATACCCACTGCCTAGTACCAGTTTCTATCCTTTTCCCTGGCTTATTAAAGTATCTCCTGACTGGATGCAAGAAAACATAATAGTTTACTTAATAAAGAAGACTTTAAGTGTCTACAAGTGCAATTCTATTGTTGGGTGAAGGGTTCGCTTTCTCTAAAATAAGTTATAATGATTTCTTATTGGAACATCTGGACTTAGATCCTTATTTTCCTTCAAAGAAATCTTGAGTGTTTAATGTGATAGTGATTTTTCAATAATGGAAGAAAGAATAAAGGATTAAGAATCCTATGTAAACTTTATAATCCTTAGAATACAAAGAAATAAATTATAAGCACACTACAAAATATAGTCAAAAACATTCACCTCTTTATCCAATTAACTAAGTTACCTTCAAGTTTTCCTCTAAAATTTTTCCAAGATTCAATCATTGTTTTCCATTTGTCAACTGCTATTCTTAGTAGATCATGCTCAGATTGCTACTACGGGATAATCTTTTATCATCTTATATTCTGATGCTGATGTTTTTTTCTCTTTCCATAGTTAATTTAACTCTATAGCATGTCATATTCCCAATTTGTTATGGAATTCTTTCATATTCTAGAGTGTATGGATAACTACAAATTTGATGTCATGTTCTCAAATTCATAGAGTTATCTATAGATATATTAAGCAGAACTGGTGCATATTTGCACAATAACTTCTTGACTGTGGGAATAATGGTACATGTTCTGTGGATGGGACCTTAATTCATACATTCGCTCATATGCTATTACTATAGCCAAGAGAATAAACCAACTAAATAAAGATGAACAACATCTTTGTCCATCACTAACCTTTCCTCCTGCAGTTAGATTGGTATGATGACATTTAGATTACCAAAACTCAGTTGATTCTAGGTTACTGTTGAAATCATAGCAAATTATTTGATCTGTTCTGATAACTCTTCATGCATTTGACGTTGGTCTTAACTATATTTTCCATGGTCAACCAATGTCAGCTGTGTATTTTTAAGTTAACACAATGCTTAGCACATTTTGATTCTCAGAGACTTCTCTTTATCTCCATAATTAAGATGATAATAATAATGATGAGGATGATAGTAATAATAATAATAATAATAATAATAATGGCTTGCCACTACAGTGGCACCTGTGTCAGTTCCTTCAGCACCCAGTGAGTCTGACTAATACAAATAGTTCTAGTTCTTCAAAGCACTTTTTAAATCTTCTTCTACTTTGACTTTCCTTACTTTCATCAAAACTGGGAACTGTTCCAGGCCTCTTCACATCTGATATCTCTTAGGAAGAGTGAATTGAATAAGACATTAAAAGCCTCTGCCTTTTCACCAGCTTCTGTTATCAGTTTTCCAGGCCTGTCCATCAGGGACCCAAGCCAAGCAACTGGTGAAATTATATTACAACAAAGTCTTTCTGGAACTTGCAGTAACTAGCCCATATGGACAGGATCCAAAGTGGACTCACAGTATATTCTCTCTGATGTGGGAAAAGTTTATGACAAACTACTATGAACGAATATAAATTGCTTTCTTCAATTGCTTATATTCTAGTTTCTTTTTGTATTTCTTGTGCACCTTCTAAAAGGAAGATTTTAAGAAAATTCCTACTTATTTAAATTCAGATCAATCCACTTCTCAATTTAACACACTGTAATACAAAAACAAAGATTCTTCAAATGTGATCTCTTTTCACCTGCTGTATGTGTGTTTTTAACATAGAGGAGTATTTGGCAAAGAAATGCCTGGTAGTACCAGAGTCTACTGACCCTGAGTGCTCAAAAGACCATGGTTGGAAAGAATTTGATATATAGGTGGGAAGGAAAGAAATTAGCAGGAAAATGCCACTTCCAGTCTGTTTGTTTCTGTACCCCACCCACCCACTCACATACACACGCATGTGCAAGCAGATACACACACACACACACACACACACACACACACAACCTCCATCAGTGTTTATCCAGTCTGCTCAGTCTATGAAAACTGAGTAACACTTCCAAATTGCCACTGTTGCCAACAAGCTGAAACAGGAGAAAGAATGTGCAACTACATGTGGTCAAAATGTTTTAAGTGCTTTCCTCAAGATTAAACAGCGTTGGTAGAAAGAGAAAGAAAAAATATGTAGAACTTCTTTTGCTCCTGTATTCACAAATCTGTCTTGATCAACTATATCTAAGTTCACTTGCTAAAAACGGCATTTGTTTCCCTGAATATTTTTTCACAAAAAACTTGCTGCTTCAATACACAAATCACTACACTTCTTGTGAAAATTATTTTAATGTTTTAGACTGGTTTACTATGCCTCTACAGCATGTGTTATTCATATTCCATGAATCACACCAAAGTTCTCACTGACCTTTAATATATTTTTTTTGAGAACCAGAAAGCATTTCATCTTCCTTGCCCCCCCCCAAGCACTCTTTTCCATTTAAAGTTTTCCACGTGAAATTCTATTTTACTATGGTTTGAAACTTAAAGCATCATTACTCAACTTAAGTTGTTCTTACGATTTCTTAAGCATCTAAAGGAGACTTGTAATCAGCTATTGTTTAGATTACACGGCACTCAAATGGCACTCTTGGACAGTATCAAGTGGTTTACAGGCTCCTGCCTCAGGTGACAAGGTAAGGACACCTCTTGGCTTCCATGCCTCACATCATTGAAAATGAATTTCATTGAACCAAACTTATTGACTGGAAGATGATAATACTGTGTGAGAAACTAGGATAATTCTCCATTGACTATTCTTAAGAGTTAATGATGAAGAAATCAGGGCCCACACACAGAGTCTAGTGCCAAAGGAATAGCATAGGGAAAGCTTCCAATAATAAAAGAAATCCAAAAAGAAATCCAAAGTGCTTTCAACCCCACCAGTGTTCATATTTTAATATAAAAAAAAAGCCAAATCTAGAGTACAAGAAAACCTAGATTCCACTCTTTGCAGTATTCAACTAACTAGATTACATGAGTCATTTAACCTCATGCATTGCTACTTCTTCATCAGTAAATGAAGACCAGGTTTGTCTTCTGTCTCTGATATTCTAAAAGTAACCATACACAACAATGAGGTGTGCTGTTTACTTTTAATAAGAGAATTCATAGATAACTCAGTTTTTTTTCCCAAAGAGAAATGTAATATGTCAAATCCATAATACATTTTGTAATATGGATGTGTGACTAATTTTGTGACTTTGGAAAAACAAAAAAACAGTTCTATCTAAACAAAAAGAAATAAAATACACTTTGGGCTCCAGATACCAGTGGAATCTAAATGGCTCTTCCTCATTTTTTTCTTTACCTACATTAGCTCTGTTGTCCATCTCTTCAGTCTGCATCATTTTATTCTACTGACCCAAATTAGGTATGACATAGAAAACTTACTCCTCAAATATACTTTGGGGGGTATGTCTTATTCTGAAAAAGTTTAGATGCTCTTAAAAGGTCTGCAAAGAACAAAGTATTTACAAAAGCTTTCAGGGCTCTTAATTTCAACTGTATATTTTTAACAGAGATGTAGACCTGCTTCATCATTCCTTGTCTCTACTTTTCACTTCACTCTAGGCCCATCTATTTCATCCTAGCTCCCCCACTGGTAGCTCAACACTTCTCAGTCACAAGCTAACATCAGATGACAAAGGTCAAGACGATGGTTGGACAAAATTTTATTACATAGGCAACAAGGAAAGAAATTGGTAGGTTTCCCTTTAAAACCAAGAAAAAACAGTCTGTTGAAATTTCATGTAAATACACTTATAGATTCTCAACTACCACTGTTTTGGAAATTTTGCCCATATACTACCAATTCTTTACTGTTTCCAAATAAAATTCTCTGCCTCAAAAAAAAAAAATAAACTCAATAATATGGTGCATTCCTTCTATTCCCTGAAACAGTAAGTTTGTCTCCATGTCAGCACTGCCTAAACTAGCCATTTTATGTCTTCAGGCTTTGGGCTCTGCCTGAACTCTACAGGTTCCATCATCACCTAAAAAGGATTTACAAACAGCTTTCCATGGCAAGAAACAAAAACAAACGAAAAAGTCCCCAAGAAAAGTACACAGAGAAGATGAGGCTGAGTCAGCAGCTGACAAAACTGGAATGCAACTCCCCCAAAGGCAACAACTTTAAATTGCAAAGGACTCAGTTGCCAACAAATTATTGGCCTTTGCCAGAAATACAAGAACTATAGAATAAATGAAGACACTGAACATTTTTATTGATGTAATAATTACAGCTCCATTCAAAGAGACTCTAGTGATACAAGGGGAGCCCCTTCTGCATACAAATTCTTTTCCTTATTCATGAACTATACCAGTGTTGCCATTTTAACTCAGGCCCTCTTTGAAGCTTTATGCTTTCTGTAGCTCTCCTAACTAAGTGCTGATAACAACACTGTTTTAGAAAAAACAGTTCTGGAAAAGGAAGAAATCAGAAACAGTGGGTCAGTTGAAGAGAGGCAGAAGTGTGGGGTGGGTGTGGACTGATGACAACGATAGGACTCAAGTTGGTACACCCTTCTGGTAATGATACAGCAGCCCACACACAGACCACAGCAAGAAGATGACATTTTTTCAATTGAGTCAACACTGGTTTACCACTGCATATGATTTAGAGGAATAAGCTCACATGTCCTCAGAGGTCACCATATCCTACTCACCATCCAAGGAACCACAATCCCAGGAAAGAGACACTTTTTTACATTCACACAATAGATACAGGGAGGATTATGACCTTTTTTCTCTGTACCTCAAAAAGTCTCCCTGCACAAAGCAGTCAATAAATGCTTGAAGGAAAATATAAATTCAGGAAAATTCAGAGTCATGAACCCCACAGATGTTAAATAATTATTACACAAATAAAACTTCATTATATGAAAAAGGAATCTGGGTGGATCTTTCAATCACTCTTAGCAATGAGAAATCATTCTAGAACCTTGTACTAGAACTGGAATAATATCTGGTTTTACAATTTTTTCTCTCTCAATAAAATGCTCTCCTCTAATTAACCCATGAAGAACAATTTAGGTCAAATAGAGCTCGACCAGAATGTTATCAGAAATGCATTGTTATTCTTCAGTATGTATCACTGTAGCTTGGATATGTAGAAACTGAATTTGGCAGATTCTCCCTCTAATTCACTTCCTCCAGGATCTCTTTTTAGTGATGATCTGAATAATCATTTAGCTATGTCCATCACCTTGGCAAGTTAAAGTGAAACAAATTAGCTTTTTCATAAACATATCACCAAAATCTTTATTAAAAGTCATGAATTTACTGAACAAATTATTAACCTAAAACTGTAGGATACGAAACTTACAGAAATACAGAATAAAAGGATAGTTTTAGGGTGTTGAAGGTAAGAGAACAAGGAGATATTGGTCAAAGAGTACAAACTTTCAGTTATAAAATGAGTAAGTGCTTAGGCCTTACTATGTAGCATAATGACTAAAATTAAGAGTACTACATTATACACTTGGAGGTTAAGCATATAGGTCTTACTTGCTATCACCACATACAAAAAAAAAAAAACATGTAAGGGAATGGAATTGTAACCAACCTTATGGTGGTAATCATTTTGCAATATATGCATACACACATATACATGATATCATCACAATGTATACTTTAAACTTCCATATGTTACATGGCAATAGTAGTTCATTAAAGTTGCAGTGGGAGTGTGGGGGGAAATGAAGGGTGTGGAGTCAAGAATTCTAATTCCTTCCCATGTAATCCCAAACACTCCTAGAGCCCTACCCAGCAATAAGGGCACTGATCTGGGCTTTCTGCATGAGCCTCGTCTCCCATCTCCCCAGAGTCATGCTCTGTCTAGTGCCAGCCTGCGTTCTGTCCCTTCACACCAGCTTGCCATCGCTATTCCCACCATCTGGAGTCGGTTTTCAGTATCTCTCTCATCAACTCTCCATCTATTTTAAAATATCATCTGAAAACATATGTTTCCCCCACACACACCCCTTTCAATTTCCTCTCTGCTTTTATTTATTTCATCCTTCGACTTCCTTCAGCTCTGAAAAACTCATCTGATTCACTTCAGAAAACTGCTCTACAAAGGGCTGTGACTGCATTTGATATGGAAGATTGTGATCGCACAGGTTTGAAATATCTCCTCTGAGTGGTCAGCACGTGCGCCTCCATTTTATCTCGAGGACATGATGGAAAGAGCGAGAAAGAAGATGAACCAAGAAATGATGTGTCTCTAGCATTTAAATCACCTCAAATACTCTGGGTCTCTTCTAAGTGTCCAGTGCTGCCCTGCTCTATTGCACAAGGCCACAAAGAATCCAACCTGAGGCCATTACTGCAGTGAGGGTGATGAACATCTTTTCAAACACTTAGAACTCAATTAGAAACTGCTTGAGCCAATTTTAGTGTTGCCAGTAAAAAAGCTGGAGGGGGGAAAGATCAAAAAGCTCCCCTCTAGCCTTTCTATTCCCTTTCGAAAACTTGCCCAATAGCCTGCACCAAAAGATAAAAAACAAACACCCCAAAACAGAGAAAGCATGAAAGTACTCCAGGCACTCAGTCAGTCAGAAACTTCCATTTCCGGGCTGGCCAAGCATATCCTTCTGTTGCCTCTTTACTTTTTCTCCAATTAACCCCGGCCACTGTGATTACCCTCCTTTGAAACCTCTCAGCCAGCATTTATTAATCATGTGCAGGGTGTGTGCATGGTACTCGAGCATTTTCCACCATCAGCCAAAGCTTTTGGGCATTGCTGGTGATTGTGTTTCTTTCATCCCATTTGCTTCTTCTTTCTTTATTCCTGCTCAATGCATTGAAGAAGCTGAAAAATGAGAATCTCACCCTCAAACTCCCCTCTATTGTCAGATCCGAGGGCTGCAGCAGTGTGAGAGCTGGAAGAATCACTGTTGCTAGGCAACACTATTGCACCCTGTGTAAGAGATAAAGAACACCATGTATGACTCTGAGGACAAGGCAAGCCAGTTCCCCATGAACTCTGGGGGCTAACCTCAGGACAATCAAGAGAGAAATGTCAATTCCATTAATACAGGGCTTGTGGAGGAAAGTTCTTAAATTTTCTTCCTTTTGATCATTTCTAATTTTCTCTGAAGGAAATATGACCTAATGGGCAAAGAAATGGATGGTAAAGTCATAATTTGGGTCTCCAGGATTGACGCATGTCACAAATTCACTCATTGAACAGAACTGCTTCATTAAATCCCCTCCCATCACTTTGAAAAAGTGAAAGTTAAAATCAGTTGCTTCACAAAATTGAAAGAAATTGATTCTTTATTCTTCACAATGATTAAACTACTCTCTAAGTTATTAAGTGATAATAACACATCTCCTGCCAGTCTTCCTCAGATGACCCTTGTAGCAATTTTTTCTTAACAGGGGTTCTATTCTCATATATGAATCCTCCATAAGAACATTCTGTGGGATTTTGGCAAAAACATCAACCACCTTCCCTTTAGAAAAGAGGAGATGGGCTAGTGAGGGCTAGAAACTAAACTTGTCCTCCAATCACACCATGCAGGCTCTGCTTAACTTTTTTGAATCTAGACAGGAAATGGTGGTCTGGGTGATATCGTGGTATCATGACATCATAGTATCATGAACAGTGCCACAGAAGGAGCTAAAACTCAAGTGACCTCAGATGCTCCATTGTGACTAAAACTGCTGGTCACTCCCTACAATATCGATTCTTAGTTCTTCCAAAACAAGACATCATGCCCAACTCACTTACAGCTGGGTATAGACAAGTAACAAGGTCAAAACACTCTCTGGTCACATCTTCCATACCATGTTGGAGAAAGAATGAACACCATGAGACACTGGAAAACATACAAGACCTTGGGATAAAGGAAAATGAGAATGAATGTGGGTCTCTGCTAGCTTCCCAGAGCAGAGTTTCAGCTCAGACCCAGCTGACAAATAATTACACTTCCATCTTATTTAAATCACTTAGATATCTGGCTTCTCTGTCATTTACAGAACCTAAACAGTATGTACCCCATCATCTTTGTTCCACCTCAGAGGTTCTCCCAGCCCTGAGAAGTGTTAAGCATACCAACCCAAAAACGTGTAGCCAAAGGAAACTCAAAAAAAGTTTAATAAGTGGAAATTGTAACGAGATCTACCACTTACGAAGCACATCTTTCCACTATACCAAGAAAGTGAAGTAGTTCTCATCTATAATTCAGTTTAGGAAACATCATACTTTTAACTAAGCAGCAGATATTTTCTAAGCAGTGCTGTGGACAAAATACTTTCTAAACAAGTGGAGGCCACAGAGATGGGCAAGACATGCCAGTGCCAGTCCTTCTGGACCTAACATTCTCAGGGAAATGGCAAGAGGGGTGACCTTTTGACATGATTTAATTTAAGTGATGCACGAATATTATGGACAAAATATTTTATTCCTCAGTAATGATGGAGATCATCTTCAAAGTCTCATCTGTTCCAAATGTGTGGCTTTCTATTGCAGCTCTTCATATGCTAACACCAGAAGCATAAGTTGAGATTCTTTGTATAGCTTTAATGAGGTATAATTGGCACACAACAATGCACAAACTTTAACTGTACAATTTAGGGTCGTAACAACTATATGGCCATGAAATCATCACCCCAATCAAGATAATGATTGTTTCCATCATCAACAGCTTTCTTCTGTTCCTATATATTCGTTCCTCCTCCTGCCACACTACCTCAAACTCAGAACCATCAATATGCTATTACTAAAAATCAGCTTGCCTCTCCTAGAATTTTACTGCAATGGGATCATACAGTGCATCCATGCTATTGCCTGATAGCTTTCACTCAATATAACAATTTTGAAACCAGGCACGGTGACATGCACCTGTAATCCCAGCTATTTGGGAGGCTGAGGCTAGGAATCACTTGAGTCCACAGGTTCAAGACTACCCTGGGCAACACAGCAAAAAAGAAAGAAAAAAGAAAAAAACACTTTGAAATTCATCTTTGTTAAGTGTATTGTTATTTGTTCTTTTTCATTGTTGCATAGTATTATATTGTACAAATATACCTAAAATTTATTCATTTACTGGTAATGGACTTTTAGTTTAGAAGCTACAGATATTTATATACAAGTCCTTATATACATGCTTTATTTATCTTGGATAACTAACTTGAAATGAAATCACTGGCACCAAGTTATCCAACATTTTAAAAAACTACCAAATTATTTCACAAAATGTTTATACCATTTTACATACCCACCAGCAGCCTATGAAAGCTCTAGTTTCTCCACATCTTTTTCAAATTTTAATATAGTCTTTTTAATGTTAACCATTCTAAGAGAAGTACAGTGGCATCTCAGTGTGGTTTTACTTTATATCTACCAAATGATTAATCTTTCTAAAAGATGCTTCTGCAATTCTTCGACCTTCTTTTTTAAATTGTTTACAATAATTAACAATAATTGTTTACAATAATTTACAATAATTGTTACAATAATTAACAGTTTATTTACAATGTTATCCTGCATATGATATACAGAAACAGCTTCAACCCTCTTCTGATGCTTATTACCAAATCACACCCACCATCAAAGTACCCATAATCCTCCACCATAAATCACTGATTCCCCACCTCCATTTGCTTCCCACCCTTTTGCTGAGGTTCCCTCTAGTAGTCATAACTTTACAGCCAGATTTCTAGGATTTATTTTGGTTTGGTTTTGTCTATTTCTTTGTTTTCTATATATTCCACATGAGTGAAATCATCCAGTATTTGTCTTTCTCCTTCTGTTTTACTTTACTTAGCATAACCCCCTCCACTTCTAATCATGTTATTGCAAATAGCAAGATTTCATATTTTTGTACAGCTGCATAGTATTCTGTTGTGTGTACATACCATATCTTCTTAACCTACTCATCTGTCACTGAACATTTAACATTGTTTCCATAACTTGCCTGTCGTAAACAGTGCTGCAATAAACATAGTAATGCATATATTCCTTCAAAATAGATCTTTTGCAATCTTTGGATAAATACCAAGGAATGAAATTACTGGGTCAGCTAGATGGTCATCAGCATGTGAAATAGTTTAACATCAACATCAAAGTAATTCAAAACATCAATGAGATGCCATCTTACTTTCAATTGAGATACATTTTATGTGGAAAAAAAAGAAATAAATGTTAGTGGGAGTGATAGAAAAATGGAACCCTGTACACTGACCATGAAAAGTAGACTCATTTAGTCCCTATGAAAACAGTATGGAGGTTCATCAAAACATTAAAAATAGAAATACCATATGATCTGTTCATTTGAAATTCAAAATTTTTGTCTTTCTTAATGTTGAGTTTTAGGAGCTCTTTCTATATCAAGGATATAAGGTCTTTACATAATATGTATTTTACATAAATGTTTGCCCTATCTCTAACTTTCCATTTCATGTTCGTGTTAATTTTTTTTAATGAAAAAGGCTTCCATTTTCATGAAACACAATTTATCTAATACTCTGTACTTTCAATGTCATATTTTTACAGTATTTGCCTGCATGTAGTTTCACAATATTTGGGGACCTACCTATATCTTCTGTTATAGTTTAATCCCATATGGTCAGAAAACACTGTATGACTTAAAGCCCTTTAAATACATTGTGATTACTTTTATGGCTCCAAATAAATTCTACCTTGGTAAATCTTCTAAAAGCAATTAAGAACAATGTATATTCTGCTCTTGTTGGGCATAATGTTCTATACATGTCAACTGGGTTGTATTAATGATAGATTTATTCAAGTAGTCTATCTTTTTTAATTTTCTATTTCCTAGCAATTATTAAGAGAAAGAAAGTATAATTATTAATTTGGCTATTCCTCTTCTTGGTTTAGCATCAAGATCCCCATTCATACTCAGGGTTGCAATATCTTTTGATGTAATGACTTATTTATCATATTCAAACGACTTTCTTTATTCCTGGAAATATTCTTTGCTCAGAAATATACCTTGTCTCTTATGCACAGAGCCACTTCTTTTGACTAATGTTGGCATAATACATCTTTTTTCATCTTTTTTTTTCAATATAACAATGTCCTTATTAAAGTGTGTCTCTTATAGTCAGTATATATCTGTGTCTTACTTTTTCAACTGATCTGACAAAATTCACCTTTTAATTATAGAGCTTAGGCTATTTACATTTATTGTAATTATTGACATAGCTGGACTTAACTATACCATCATGCGATTTTCTTTTTTCCAGTATGTTTTTGTTCCCTCTTCCTCCTTATTATCTTCTTTTATATTACCTAGTATGATTTATCTCTTTTTTGGTCTGTTAACTATAAGCTTTTGCTTTCCATCATTAGTGTTGTTAATCACCCGGTATATTTTTGCTCTCCCTGGTCTCAGGCAGTTTTCTCATGCACTCACTGAAGTTTTGCGGGTCTTTGAAGGTGTCGCCCTGTGTAGTTTTCTTCTATGTAGCACCTTTCCTGTAAATTCTAGTGGTCACGACCTCTTCAAACTATAAACT